>JBCJKH010036965.1:0-37452 GCA_039877255.1 Loriculus beryllinus | reverse complement strand
GTAGGGATGTTCCTCCAGCCAGGAGACATTATTCCAAATATAGATGTCTTTTCATGTTTAGTGATTCCTTATGAAAACATATTTGTAGCTTCAATAATAGTGATAGAGCTGTCTCTGCTGCATTTTGAAGCAATAAATTTCTAAAGTCTCAACCATAAAGGCATATTGCTAAAGTGTGTTATTCCCAGGTGCATATGCACTGGGCATATGTGAAGCACCATAGTGTAAAACATGTGCAATCCCTGGTTTAACTATAAGATGGTCAGAGTCAGGCATCCACTGTGTTATCCCCAGCTGAGGAACAAGCCTCCTGCCTTCCTGCCTCATGACCATAAAGCCAGACTGTTGACCTTCCTGTCCAAGTTTTTGACCTTCAGGTCTTTCTTCAGGCTGGGTTGTTTTGTAGAGTGTCTGAAGGAAGACGGATACAGTTTATGATGAGTTTATGAGGTTTTGGAGAGCTCCTGGTTGTAAGATGTGCCTTATTTTGGTGATGAGTTACTTTTATAATGCAAAGTACGTCTAGAACATGCAATGGGCAGGATTTTTATGTTCCTTTTTACGCTAGTATGTTGAAAAGGTTTATTTTTCCTGTCAAATTTAGCTATGCTTTCAAAAGCACAAACACTTCTTGATAGGACAACAGACATACTTGTAAAAAACTCCAAATTGTTTCCTTCGCCCACTCCCTATTTTAGATCATCTTTCACATGGGAACAGCTTCCCTCCTCCTCACTCACCTCCTCCTCCAAAAAAATTCTGACATCTGTTCTTTACCTCTCTAGCAGCCACTCTCCCTTTAGCATTTGCCTTTTACTTTATGGTACTCACTTGTGCACTTCAACTCTATGCTCTTTGGGGTATAAGCTATTGCATGTGTTGCACTTCTAGCCCTTTGTAAAACATCTGAAAAGTTATAGACATTTACAGCACAATATAAATGATAATGTATTTAGACTGGAAAGGCAATTCCCTAGTTAACACCTCCCACATGTGGTGATTAAGTACTAGGCTCAAAAGCATACAGCAAACCCCGTGCAGATACATTTCTAGAAAGAGACTGCAAATTCCTAACTCCAGATGGTCTGCAGTTGGTGAATAATTACGTGGATTGTTTGGTGCTTCACTAATCAATCATGACAGCAACAAGGAGAAAAAGCATGTCTGGGTAAAGGAAAATGTCCTTTGGATAAACACCAAGTTATCATTTTGTGCATTTGATCTGCTCATCAAACATCATTTTTTTTTTTTTTTTTTCCCTTTTCTGGTGTTATGCTGTTCTTAATTGTTTAAGAATAAATCCAGAAAAAGCAGTTGGGGTTTTTTCCTATAAAATATACAAGAGGGAAGGCTCAACAGCATTGGCATGACTGCAAAGCTGCATTGTATTTCACAGACTGCAGAAATTATAAATGACAGAGGACAGGGCAGAAAATTAATCTCCTGAATTAGGTTCTGGAGACCATGAAGCTTTCTTTAAGTATTTCTGTAATATTAGGACAAAAGCTGCAATTTAGGATGTAGAAAACAAAGATTGGAAGGGAAAGCATCAATCTCAAAACTCTTTCCTCACAGCATGAAAATAGTTTGATTTAAAAGAAAAAAGAAAAGGAATTATCTAAATCAGACCATAAGCAATGAATGGTCAGCTTTAGCTGAAACAACGAGAACAAAGTCCAATATTATCTTGATTATATGCTGATCAGTTTAGTTTGATCATTCTGTGCATGAAAAGGAGGGAAATAGTACAATTAAATACCTAAAAGGTTGGATGGAGATGCTGCAGGAGTCAGAAGTAGAAGTAGTCAGTAGTATTAAATACCTAAAAGGATGGACGGAGAGATGGAGATGCTGCAGGAGTCAGAAGTAGAACAGATGGTTTAGAGCTTGGGGGGTGGGGGGAAGTTCTCAAAAGTCCAGTTATCCTATTTAACCTGTTGTTCTGAGAGCAGATATTTTTGTGGTTCCTTGCACTTATGTATAGTGTTTTGCAATCTAATATTTGCAAATGGTGCAGGAAACTGTTAGATAACCTACATTTTCTTCTAAACTTGTAAGTTTAGTAAGTCTTGAAGAAATGAACTGCATGGCTGTAGTCACAATAAAATGTAATGAGCATGATAAAACTGCATGGCTGCTGTTCAGAGTCTGGACAGAAGAGCAGCAGAGAGCAGAGATGCAATGTGCTGTATTTCAATCTGTCTAGATTTCCATCAAATAAGCAAAACTAGTTTTCAATTATTGTAGGCATGACTCAGAAAAATACAAGTGGGCAATACAAAAAGACTGTGAAAACAGTGAAGTAAAAAGTACAGAATAGCTGGATTTCAAAGATCTAAATTTACAGATTTATCCATATTAAGGCTAACTACTGTCTACCAGTACTACTTCATTAGAGTCATGTAGCATATAACTAACATCTTAGGGAGGACAGTTGCCAAAAGGTAGATATTGCACATTGATGACATTAATCCTTCTAGTACCAGCCTAAGTAATTTAGAAAGAAATCTCTATAAATTATGTGCAGATACTGCTGGTGGTGGTGCTTTCACTGATGTTTTAGAAGATATGCCTGGAACAGAGGCTAATCTAACAAAAAATTGATCCATGTACAATGGGAAGAAAGTAAGGTGAAGAATAAGCTTTTATCAGCTTTTTTTTTTTTTCTACATTACCTTGGACTGAAAATGTGTTGAAAAAAGTCTTAGAACAGTCACTAATCTTCTATTGTGCCAAAAGACCAAAGTTGCAATAAGTTGCTTTCCTTACATTCGTTTGCTTAGAGACCAGTATCTGGTCTATTTCACTATGTGTCTTACTCAAAGAAGACTCCTCTTAAGCAGCAGGTTTTAAGGTGGCATCTAAAGTAAGCCATTGAGGGGCTCACAAGAAATGAAAGCGAACTCAGGACTGGTCAACTCTGAAAAGTAAAACAAAAAGCAGTGGATTTAGCTGGGAGCATTTCTGACAGAATTTTTAGAAGCCTTCTTGAAAGAATAAACTGTTGAAATGCAAAGTACAGTACAGCACATCCCACCTTTCCGTATCGTTCTAGATGTTCCCATCTGGTACAAAGCACAGTCATTCCCTCCTTTGTAAATCTCACATTCTCTCTTATGTATTCTTCTCTTCTCTCTAATATATTAAGTACCAAGATACCAAAGTTACTCCCACTGATTTCTTACAGGAGACACCCCTATCTTTCAATATTCCTAACAAGCATTTTTATTCTTTTCTACCTACAATATTCATAAAGTCTACATATCTCAGCTCTCTTTCTGTGCTGAGGCTTAGTTTCCTACAATTTGCTTCTCCAAATCAGTATTAAAAAAAAAAAAAATAAATAAATAAAATAAAATAAAATTAGGTTTTTCACCTGTTGAACCTTTCTACTTTTGTAAATGTTTCTCAGGTGTCGTGGTTTAAACCCAGCCACACAGCTCGTTCACTCACTCAACCCCCCTTTCTTGCCCTCCCCCTGATCCCAGAGGGATGGGGAGGAGAATCAAAAGAATGCAACTCCCACAGGTTGAGATAAGAACAGTTTAGTAACAACACAAATCACTATTGCTACCAACAATACTAATAATAATGAGGGAAATAACAAGGAAGAGAATACAGCACCTCACCACCAACCGATAACACATGACACCCCACCAGACCAAGCATCGACTGATACCTCCTCCAACCCCCCCAGAGCACTAGCCCTTCTGGGTAACTCTCAGTTACATACTGGGCATGACATGCTGTGGTATGGAATACCTCTCTGGTCAGTTTGAGTCAGGTGTCCTGTCCCTGATTCCTCCCGGCCTACCCTCCTCCCTGGCAGAGCATGAGGCTCACAAAGTCCTTGCTCAGACTAAACATTTGAGCAGCAACTAAAAACATTGCTCTTATCAGTTCTGTTCCCAAGCCAAAACCCAAAACCACAGTGCTTGCACCAGCTACTAAGAAGGAGAAAAAATGACTGCTACTGCTGAACCCAGGACATCAGGTTTCCTATGCTTTTCTCCGTGGCAAGATACAGCTGAACCAGAATTTTGCCTTCACTTCCCTTTGAATATCTTTGCCGTTGGATAGAAAAGTTTCCAGTTAACTGAACTTATTTATTCCTTCTGCATTTGATCACTAGGTAATGTTTGCTTGCATCCTATCTGTGGTAACTGAGTCAGTATACAGGCATTTCATTCCCTCCCACATTAAGGTCCCGCTGCCTATTATCCAGGACTGCAGCTTGCCTTGTTATCTCATCGGCACATCTGACTTGTTCCCCGGGGCGTTGGGGGGGTGGGACGTGCCATTCCTTTTTAGTTTGCAAATCCTTTCAGAGCTTCTCTCAAAGCAAATTCTCTATACAAGTTGAAAAATTCTGGGCAGCATATGTCACTATTCACACACTGTCTAATGAAATAGTTGCTTGCTGCAGTTCACAGATGTTCAGAGCCCAGTACTGACTTATCAGGGTGTGTTTATTGGTAGCTTGCACTTAGCAGTTTTATTCCATAGCCCATTCGGGTTAACTGATTATTCTTTCACACCACTAACACCAACCTCTTCTGGATAGACATCGCATAGATTTTTCTGTAGCTGGACAAGAAGCAATGGGCTGATGAGCATCTATCTTTTGACATTCAAAAAGCCAACAATTGATCTTCCAACTCAACGTGTTCTTTGCTGGCTACATATTCATCTGTTAGCATCACTTGGCTCTTAGTCGTGATGCCATACCCATCTGTACGGATATCCTGGACATTCAATTTTGGCGTTAAATGAAGAATGAATGAACATGAAACCAACAAAGCTCAACGAGATGACTCCTTCATTCAGTAAACCAAGACGAGTAGTCAGTTCCCATTACTCCTTTTGGAGAGCTTATACGTCCAAGAGTCAAATTTTCACAGTTAGATCCCCAATTGCAAGGGTGATAGCTTTGCTTCATTTTTAATGAATGTCTCTTCAAGCTGTTGATAGAACTCATCAAATGCATCTTTGTCATCTGCTATCGTAGGAGTGTTAATCTGTATGATCGACATATTGACTGGATTTGCTAGAAAAAGAACTGTAATGATTTTATTTCTGATTGGAGTACATCCAAGCCTAGACTTTGATCTCCTCTTGAATATGACAAACACAGTGCAAGTTTCTTCTAATTTTTCTGAGCTTAAGCAGCAGCCCGAGTAGCTGTTCATCATCCTAGAATGACACCTATTATTCCACTGCAGTGCTGATTCTATATTTATCTACTTCAGATCTTTCAAATTCTTTTGTCACAATAACGTGCTTCCCTCCCTCCACATATTTGATGTTCTTACATTAACGCTTGGTCTGCAGAAGATTGGTGGTACAATCATCAGAAATTATCCTCCAAGAAGCTTGGTAAAGTAATGCTCTATATGACCAATGACTCTATATGACCAAATACTCTATAGGAACTTCTTCTGAGCTGTAGTG
The DNA here is from genome assembly GCA_039877255.1 of Loriculus beryllinus. Taxonomy (NCBI): domain Eukaryota; kingdom Metazoa; phylum Chordata; class Aves; order Psittaciformes; family Psittacidae; genus Loriculus; species Loriculus beryllinus. Next base: position 32,001 of record JBCJKH010036965.1, on the reverse strand, counting down.
TCTTGCTTTCCAACATGGGAAAAAAGTAAGAGGATAAATTTGCTGGCCATTACCCTGCCATGCTCTTTTCCTAACCCAGAACCCTCTCCAACTGTTATCTACCCAGTCATGCATATCTCTTAAATTTTAAGTTTTTCCATTTGCCTGTACCATGGTCAGAATTTGCAGTTTGCGTACTGTACTGATTCTACACATAATGAACTCCTCATCTGACAAGAGTCAGGTGACTTGGTGAATATTTGTTCCATAAATATAGAATGATGAAAGTGGAAATACAAAAGGGATGAAAACATGGGTTCGGTAACTGATGGAGTGAGTCACAGTACATGGAGAAAGAACACAGCATTTGAGAATCAAAGGGAGAGTTTGAATACTGAACAAGTTACTTTAAGGAATACATGTAGCAAGTGTTGCTTAGCTGTAAGCCGGAGCCGGGTGACCACTGTAAAGCCTCCAAAATGTTGCAGATCTGGTTGACACTCCTATGGGTCAATCTTCTTTCGCGTCTCATAACATTTTACATTTAAATTGGATCTGGAAACACAGCAAATGTCAAATACTGAAGCTATGACTCAAGCTCATTTTTAAACTGATTGCATGCCTGTTAGAGCATGTTTCTCTTCTGAAAGTACTCCTTTGCAACAGCACAAATTGCAACTTAGGGGAGAAAAATCAGAGCGTTGCAGAAAAATACATAGTGGTGTTAATACCTTCAGTCCAGTCTGTAATTTCTGCCACCAATCCCTCTTCATGAGAAAAAGAGGAAAATGAATGGCAGGGTCGAAGGCTGCCTTTTATTGATCATTATGTGATGTCATTAGTACAGATTTTCTGCTTTCCTGGGGTTTTTTTTTCTGTTTACCTGAACACATTAGAATTTCTGTCTTAAGGATTTGTTAACTTTAAGCTGTGACGACGATATTTTAGAAAACTACATATATATCTAGAAAAAGATCCTTCTGTGACTGATTCCACCCACTGGTCTAACTCTGTCACCCACCTCAACAGCTTCAGCAGCTGCCTAGAGGCCCTCCGTATGATCATAGAAACCTTTAGATGATGATAAAACCACTGCAGTGTGAATTGAGACCTAGTGCTGGCAATAAAAGTAGTATTTGTTCAGTCTGTTCTCCTCAGGTTCTTCACATACTTTGCTCCAGAGCAATCCTGTAACACAAGAAGTCCCATTGATTTCAATAGCCTCTTTTGCTTAGAAAAGCTGCACATGAGATTTGAAAAGTAAAAACTTGTTATGTCTAATCTTCTCCCAGAAGAATTTCATAGATTTATGTAGCCACATGTTTAAACTGATTAGAGTGATATCCTGGTACTCCGTAAAAAAGTTTTTGATATGTACAACATAAATCCATAACTTTTACCCCAATTTTCTGAAATGTAGAAAAAACCCTATTTTTTTCCTTCTAATTTTTGCATTACAGTCAGAAATTATGATCTTTCATAGACACTCACCCACAGTTACAAAACATCATTATAATTTTATTACCAGCAATTAAAATACAACAGCAGTGTATTTCATTTCAGATGCACTTCATTCTTCTCAGGGTCTACATGCTTGTAGTTGCAGTATCATAAAAATCAATACGAAGTAGACAGAAATGCAAAAAGGTGAATGAGGATCAGTGAAGAACTTGGAGAAACCTCTTGGCTGGATCCTATCTCAGAAAACTTTGAGCATAGCTGCAGCATTGTCAAATCTTACAGAACTTATTTTGTACAGTCATGTTATTATGCACTTTATTTCTATTGAATTGTGGGTTTGGGATTTTTTAATTGCTCCTGAGAATACAGAGAAGAGTCAAGTAGTGAAAGTCAGGATAACCATTTTATTTAGAATCTAAACATTTTTTTAAGATGGCCTAAAGACAACACAAGTGTCCTCATTGTTTGGGAAGCCTGTATAAAAGATTTAGTGACCAAATCCATACTTGCCAGCATGAAGTACGGTGCTGACAGATGTAGCTCCTCAGCCATTATTTCATTTCTGGTGTGGCAATTGACTATCATCAATACTTGTATCAAATATTAAGGCTGCTGTATCTGCAGAAGCAGAGATGACAACTTTCTCTTCGCCTATTGCTATTGCAGCTCATAACTGATATATTCTGATGCACTGGTAAGTTTTACCCATGCAGATGTACTATTCCTGACTGCATCTGCACAAACCCTGTGCAGGATATAAGCAACACAATATGCTGGTCTTTTGACTAAAAGTCACTTTCTGCCCAGAGGTAATGCAAGCACTAGGAAAGTAAGCAATTATACTGTATCTTGATCAAAGTAAATAAGCACATTCAGTCTTTTCAAGCCATTCCTAAAAAAGCAAGGATGATTTTGCTGTAATGGTAGCAGAAATTGGTGCAGAATGTGTGGTCCCTTTTTGCCACACAGTTCTGGTCTGACTTTGAGCAGTGATGGAATTACAGAGTTCAGGCTTGGAAAGAACTCATAAGGTTATTAAGTTCATCTATCTGCCCTGAAGCAGGATCAGCTGTATCTCTGCCAAGGTGTCTAACTGCTCTTAAAAAAACATTCAGGGACTGAGGCTCTAAAACCTCTAGGCAGTCTATTTCAGGGATTAATTCATCCTTTTCTTTAGGAAGACTTTTTTTTTTTTTTTCCAATGTCTAGCTTAACCCTCCTCTAGCACAATTTAAGCCTGCTACTTTTGTCTTATCCACCATGAACTCACAAATATTTTCCTTCATTTGCAGCAAGTTTTCAAACGTATGAAGAATGTCAGTGAGTCTCCACTCTTCTCACCTCAAGTCTAAGCAGTATGTAAACAGTTTAGGTGTGTAAATCCATGCTTCTGAAATTACTTAGCTGGTTGGTATACTGCACGTATCCCTTTGCCAAAGGAGTGCTCAGACTTGCAAGGCCATTGTTAACATCAGACATTGCACTTCTAGGAACAGGGCTGTTGCAATTACCAATTTCCATGAACAGTCTTTTCAGTAGTATTTTCATTAACAGCTTCAGCAAGAACACAATGTTTTTGTATTTAAAAGTCAGCCAACTCAGGTGTTTACCCCTGATAGGAAACACGGACAAATGGCCAAGTGCCAAAAGGAATATTTAAATGTGAGATTATGATTTTAAGATTTACCTAAGCAAAAAATTTTCAGAGAAAACATCCAGAGATTCCTAAGTACCAGTCTGTGGAAGCCCTTCAGGAAATCTGCATATTGAAGTGTTCTAAGAAACATGAAGAGCTTGTGGGGGTAGCAAGTTCAGAACAAGGCTTCCCTGTATTCAAGTGGGCTAGAGAATAAGAAAACTGAAACATGCCAACTGCTTTCTAAATACTGACAAGAGTTTTATTCTAAATGGATTTTCCAATGAACAATCCTGAAGTTTTTACCCAAAATTTACATCTACCCAGTCACTAAATTTCAATTGGATCTCTACAGAAGGAATAAGATTTTTCATGTATAATTTATGCTTGAAACATACCTCATGTCATGAGGATATAAACTGTTAAGAAGGAAGTATGCTCCAATGTAAAACAGTCAGTAGAAGTTCTGATAACCAGGCTGCCAGATAATTCTGTGGAGTTGTGTTCCTGTGCTTTGGACCAGTAAGGATCCCTCCCCTCTTGACCTCCAGAGACAACTGTTCTTTCAAGAAGAGAATTCTGAGTACTGAGAAATGTATTCAAGTAGAAGTGAAGGGAGGAGTGCAAGAGGGAAATGATTCATTACCATAACTGAAGTAGAAGAATAATCCATTCATATGCAAGGTCATCTGTTGTTCTGTGTCATTGTGCTAATGAATCACCGTTTGTTTATACACTGGGAGTAGTACCTCAGCAATACAGAAAGGAAACAGAGACTATTTGCAGCAGGGGTTATGCCAGTAACTTTAGTGAAAACTTCTGATTCCGAAACACCTGATTGAAGAAAGGGCTGTATTCATAACTAAACCTGCAGAGACTTCCCCACTTCTCTGGGCTGTGTGAGATTTAAACATACTTGTCTTAGTACCAGATCTGTGGCCATCTGACCTGAAGCAGAATCTGACAGTGCAGACACTGATGTATTATGAACTGCCAAAAGTACAAACTAGGGAGCACAATGTTTGTGCTTCTTCTACAGCTAGAGTGCTCATTAGTGGTTTAGAGGAGAAGAGAAATAGAAAGGCTGTGACAGGGAATAACTTTACTGGCAATATGACTAATTTATGCTTTAATTTTCTATCTAAAGGTCTTAAAAAATAAGTTACCTCAACTATGAGCCATTTATTCCAATAACTCTCAATTTGGGTATTTAGGATTTTTGTCAGTATCTTCAAATGTTGCCAGAGAACCTGAACAGAGAGAATCTCTAAGCTTAAATTCCCAAGAGGTGATCTCTTGATTTGATTAGACCTGTGCAAGGGGCTGCTCTCTGAAGAAGACTGTTTTGCAAGCTGCTTCGTGGAAACCTTGCAAACCTAAAGAAAACCTAAAGATCATATGAAATCCTATGATCTGACTCAGTGCTGAATTCCAGTTAAAGCCAAGTGACAAAAGAAAAAACAATAAAATTCAGAAATATTTTTCTGATAAGGCGTATTTTTCTTCCTCAACATAGTTTTGTTTTTGTTTTCTTTGACTAACAAGATCTGAGAATTCCTCAGGGATAAATTCCAAGGTCTGAATGCAGTTCTTTGAGCTGAGCACATTCTCAAGAATCTTTGTGGGACTGGGATTGCAACCTGTCTTGGATGAGCTGGTTGCAATGTTTAACCATAGACATCACAGGCCAGATTTTGTCAGTCTTCTTCAACTAAGAACTCTTGCATTAAATGCCTGACTGGGTTGGAACTACATAAGTAAAACTGGCACAATTTCAACCTTTGCTTTAGCAGCCCATTTTCAGTCATGGTCAGTGTATTTGGGAAGCCCTTCTCTGAAAGGAAACAGTGTCATCCTTTAGCAGCTTGACATTTCTGAGATTCTCAGATTCTTGAAGCATTTAAAAACCAAAACCAAAAATGTATGACTTAAATACTTTTCCTTGAGGTTTGGAAGGAAAAGTCTCCTTTACTAACCTGGTATATAAAGCACAAAGTATCCCACACACAGACACAAATTATAGAAACTCCAAATATTAGAAAGATTAATAATTACACATTTACAGGAGAATTACAGTCAATGGCATTGCAAAATGCCTTTTCCCCCCACTTTGTCACAGGAGCCCACTACATGGATGTTTATTCTACCTGCTTATTCTAAACCATCTGAAAGGCTATGAAACAGAACTGGCAAAAACAGGAGACTGGATTCATTCAAGGATGTTCACGTACTTCTTGTTTACTGTTTAAATACCATGTGATGGATGAGGACTACTTGCAGGGTGCAGCTTGTATTTTTAACAATTGTTCTGAAACCTGCAGGGGGTCACTTGCATGCTTCATGCAGCATAACCACAGGCCTCCCAGTGCATTTCACTCCCTGATGTGCAAAGGTAATGCATGATTCAAAAATACCTTCCTTCAGACCTCTACTGATTTCCAGACAGGAAAAAGAAACCACCCAGGAAACAACTTCTGTACAGATTCTCACACCCTTGTGAAAACTGAACGACGTGGTACTGCAATACTCCCACTTTCAATGCCAGATCTATGAGCAATAGGCAAATAATTACCTTAAAGGAAAAGAGTATAGACAGGAATGAGACAGATACTTATTTCGCTACTCTAGAGAGCCGCATACGTCTGGAAAGAGCCTAGTGCTATCTATCTGTGTGTACCTGAGAAATGCTCCCCAGCCCTTCAGACCTAGTAGTTGTTACAAGGCATCAAGCTTTTGTTACGGCTCAGCTTTCCATGTGATCTGTAAACTATAGCTTTGCTTCATTACTCCCTCCTCTAAATCTCTGGGAAATGAGAACGGAGAGAACTCCCAGGCTCCTGGTGATCAAGTCAAACATCCTGTTACAGGAAAAAGCATGGAAGATACTGTACCCAATTAAAAACAACCAAAAATGTCATCCAGCATAGATATCCAGGGAAAGCTTTAGATATATCAGTACATCCATAAAACTATAGTTCTTGTTATGAATTAAAAAAATGAAAGAATATGGTTTAAAGAATGGTAGGAATAGGGGTTATGAGTCAGCTAAAACAGATGAAGAACATTTTAATGTTACCTTCAGGGGAGAAACTGAACTGAATTTTTAATAGTTTCACAGTCACAAATAGTTAAATTAATACTACTAGAGCCTTCCTCTAGTTGTAAATTTAATCAGAGACAATAATAACGTTTTCTTCCCCTCTCTCCCCCCCCTAAAACTGTAGAGAAAGTTATTTGGTATGCATTTTGCAGATAAATAGAATACAAGTAGTCATGTTTGTTACTTAAGGTTTTGATGATTAAATATATTAATAACTTCATGATTTTATAAACTTACTTATAGAGTACCACCTACATTTAAACACCTGCTTTACATAGTTATAGCTGTGGACTAATAACTTTAGAAATAGCTCAAAGAAGCTTTGTCTTGTTTGGGTTTGGCTTTTGTTTTGGTTTTTTTTTTTTTCCTGTTAGACTGTCAGGGGAAAAGATAATTGCAAAAATCAATTCAGAATGTAACAGAAAAAAACCACCATAATACCTTCATCTTCTGATTCATTGGAAGAATGGGAAGAAAACAGAAGAGACAGTATAACACAAATGACCTTATGTGGATAACAGCTGAGTTGTTGATAAAGATTTGGAACAACCTGGCTAAACTCTATGGACTTGATATGTCAGCTCTGCATTAATACCACCAGAAAATTTATGAGTGAGAACAGGTTATGCACAAACACTAATACTCTACAGGGCAAAAGGAGTCTTCTCCTATTTGTAGAAATTCCAAGGGACTATTCAAAACCTCAAGTATTTAGTCTTCCGCTTCGTTCCAGGACCTACTTAATCATAAATACACTAGCTCTATCATCAGCATGGCTTGGGCTAGCCACAAAAAATAAGCCCTAATTTATATCTTCACTACCAGAAGATGTTGCTAATTCTTGTAACAGTAGTTGAACCTTGTCTTTTGACATTAGCTAGCCACTATCCTGCATACGTTACACACAGTAAAGTAGTTCATTAAATAAGGCAATCAAATTAGGCAATCAAAAAAAGGTAAAAAGGAATGAGGAAAAATATGGGGACCATTTTTCCGCTCCTCTCTCAACCTACCCACAAGCTGGTGAAGAAGACTGTATGCACACACTCATCTCTAGAGCTGAATTACTAAAACTGTCCCTGGCATGGATTTGTCCTGTACCAACTTATGCTCTTCTAAGCATCTGGGGATGTTTAAGGTGTTAATACAGCCCCAGAGACACTTCCAGTAGCAATTTAGATAGAAAGTAAAAAACAGATATGGCTTATACAGGGCATACACACCAGTATGCACCTTATAGCTCTCTTCAGACTACAGGCACAAGCAGATGTAGAAAGATGAGGGCATCAGCACAAAAAAAATTTCCATCCCATCATATACTGGGCCGCAGACACCTAAGTATTAATTACTAATGTGTTAATTTCTCTTGGCTATTCTTGCAGAACACCACAGACATACATAATATCCATTCCAGGCAACAGTGTTTCACCTTTCCTTGACATGCGTGATGTAAGGCAGTCATTAGAATATGTACACAAGTTTTATAAAGGATCATGCCATAGTTCACTGAACAAAACTCTACCATTAAGTCTCCCAGAGTAACGCACATCTGGAAGTCACTGAGCTGCAAGATTATAATGCTTAGTAGGCCAGTGAAGCATAAATACATGCATTGTTAAAATTAGTTTCTTTTAAAGGGCTCGAATACATATGTAGTTCTTATAAAGATATCACCTACTGGCTTGGAGAAAAAGATCTGTCTAAATGTAACTTGATTGAAAGGGATTATCTTGAATTTCAGTGTATTGCAGAGTAATTCTATTAAAGAGCTGAATTCCTCATTTTTCCCTCTACTAAGGACATTGACCAGTTCCTTGATGTGGTATTAGTTGCATTTAACCTGAAAGGAGATGGGTTCAGTCATGCATACATGACTAACTCTGTTAAGACATCAACAACAGACAGAAAATCTACCGTTTAGATTTTAACTGAACTACACAATTAACAAAGGCCATGCTTTGAGATTCAGAGCCCTAAAATGTCAATAATCATGGTAAGTCTATAACAAACAAAAAAAACGTAAAGGCAAAGCATGATGACACTCTTGATGTGTACTTGACTGAAAAGGAAAAAAAGAATATACACAATAACTTTAATTACAATTTAGCCTATATGGTAAAGGTTTTCAGAGACACAACTCTCTATTCCAAGAAAATCAAGTGACATTTAAACAACCTGAACTTTATATAATCAGAGTCCTGAATTCCACAAATTAACAGATGTTAATTTTACCAGGTTTTTTTACTCCTTGGTATAGACTGACATTTTGGAATTACACCTCTGTCTTGACAAAGCCTTTGATTTGTTTTGACACAAGGAAGACTATGAGAAGGGTTAACTGTATATACCCTGATGTGTTAAAGATTCAGAGGACAAATCTGTCTTCACTGACTGATGCAATAAGGTTGATACCATTGGGAACTAGTGAACTCAATCTCACCATTTCTTTCTGCCCTGCTGTCTTCTTGATTATGCAGAGCAGAAAATGTTTTTCAAAAGAAGCAGAGCAGAGTGCGTTTCTCATAGGGGTCCAGTATTTCCCATGTACTTTTGGTTTATATGCAGTAGCTGCAGAAAGAGGTTCAGAAATTACCATCTACAGAGAGCGATAAACTATCTTTGAGAAGCAAAAACTTGCCACATCACATTCTAACAATAAGTCATGGAGTGGAAAGGCCACTGGCACCTAAAACCAACCAGTTTGCCCTCACAGCTCTGCAAATACAATTTGTTGCTAACTCTAAAACAAACAATTAAACCACCCCAAAATACCCAATATATATATATATTTGAGACTGAGGGGGCACCAGATAAAGATCTTATCCAAAGTAAGTGACAACTCTGTGTTCATTTATTTGGTTGACTTAGTCAAGTCACTAGTGTGAGATTTGATGATCAATACACAGATACATTTTGCCATATTAGGATATCCATTTGCCCCCTAGCATCTAGCTGTCATCCCAGAAGGGTATGGCCCTTGTCGGGTTTGTAACATAACTGTCATCCATCCAAATGCATAAAATGGCAGCTAGATGCCTTGGCTTAAATATGTGCACGTAGATAAAATAGTGAAACTTTGAGATATTTGAAGTGGTTTTCTGTGATGGCAAACTGGATCTGTTACAATTCAGATCAAATTAGGTGCACCACACAGGTAATTTTCCGTTGCTGAACTCCCCTTTATTCCTTACTCATAAGCTCCTGACTCACTCATCATCTAGAAATGAAATAGAAAACAATGCCTAGCCTAAGGATTAAAAATACATTGATCAAACTGCATTTAGAACTGCATTCTTCAGAACTAGCTTAATAGATTGAAGATTTATTTGCTATTACCAATAGGTCCCTACCGACTCTGCGTATCTAAAGTGACAAACTTTGAAAATGCAGCCATACTAGTCAAGTAGCACAACAGACCTGCAACCTGTTTGCAATAGCCTGCCCTCAATTTACAATTACAGAGTGTGTAGTTTGTTTCATTCTAGCTTAACATTTTAATCTAGAAATACACCAAATCTTTAAAGTCAGAGAACTCTGCCTGGGCTATTAAATCAGTAGCCTAGATGAATAAAGGTAAGAGTGGGCAACACATCCCTTACTTAAATAATCCCAAATTCCTCTCTCTTTGGCTGAATAGATATTCAGTATTTCAGTGTACAGTCATGTGTGCCCCAAATACTTAGCTCAAAATGCAAATGCTTTAGGATTTCTGTCTCTTAGATTTTATCACAGTGCTACTGTTAAGACAGTTTTACTTAATTACAACAAGCTACTAAATTGACTTACACTGCTACAGAAAAAAAACCAGTACACTTGGGATTGCATTTCCTTCCCCTTAAATTCTGACCATGGGTCTTTGCAGGCAATGCTGTGCCTTTTTGAGCACCAAAGGATGTGGTCTCTGAGGTTTAAATGAACTGGAAAAATCGGTCCTCCTGGATCACACTCTTTGACTGAGGCAGCCAGCTTGCACCAACCTGAGCTGAGCTGGAAACATTGCTTCCAGTAGGACTTCTGGTTTTGCATCCTGAACTCCCACAGCTGTTAATGCCAACAGGACCCACTCTAGAGATCACTAGGCTCGGTATCTGTTTCCTATGAGAGATATCATTTAGTTACATGCTGTAAAACATGCAAGCAAGAGAACAAGCCAAAGCCTTTTTCTAGAGGCACAGTTGCTGGGGAAACCAGCTTCTCCCTGTATTCACTACTTCAATAACCCTTTAGCTCCAATAAAGCAAACAAACAAACCATGCTCAATTTGCCTAGGAACATGCATAGATTTAATGCCTTTTTTTTTTTTTTTTTTTTGTTTTGCACCTCCAAGGAAACTGCTTTTCCTTTGCAGGTTGTACTAGTCAATATGCCTATTTTCTGTCACTGCATTCCACATTTATTTTTGAACACAGATGTAAACCAAATTGATACAGTCTAATGCCATGTGTTCACACATTCACACTAGCTTGCTTCAGGAAAGGTAAACAGTGGAGTTTGTTTTAGCCATTCCAACAGAAAATCCTGTGTACCTGTAAAAGCTGGTGAAGTGAGTGAGGAAGTAGAAGAAGCAGAAGGAACTTGACAGATGAAAATGGAAATTACCTCTCTAAGAAACCTCTTGCAGCCTGATCCTCCCTGTCTTAGCGGTCTGCATTTTGGTGGTGGTCTCAAACTCTGGAGATGTTATCATTTAAGAAACACTAACCGTTCCTCTCACCTTAGCCGGTCTCAATTGCTTTAAATTGCAGTGAATGAAATAGGTCAGGTTCAAGCCTGCAAGAAACTGTCACACCTTTGAAACTTTTTCAGAGGTCCACATGCTTTTGTCTTGAAGGCTGTTTGGCCTGACTGAGTCTTCTGCAATATCACAGCTCTGCTTTGCATCTCCTTACTTCATGAGCTTAACAATATCTACATAGGAATCTAAATTTTATCTTCATATTATAATAGAATTGAGGTATTTATTTGAAATTATTTCTTGCTTTTTAACACTGCGTAAGCACTACTGTGTTTATATACAAGTGTTATTACAAGGTTCTTGAAAGCCACAGGAACATAAAAGAAATATCTTTCTAATATTGCAGATTTTGAGTAACCTCTGTCAGCAAACATCACAGCCTAACAGTAGCATATATTTTATAAACTCATAGTAGTGAATGAAGACTTGTATAAACATGTTTAAGAATTCTTGCCCTGATTTTGCAAACTGCAATTATTACGCAGCTTAAACGCACGTGAATTTCTCTGCTAGGTTTAACACCAATACTCCTTTACAATTGTGAACAGTTGGGTTACTATTTCCTGCCCTCCTCTGAGCTTATCTTTAAGAAATTATTTTGGAGGAAAAAAAAAAAGCACAACAAAACCTCATCCTAAATACAGATACCAAGAACAAGAGGAGTGCAAGCTGAAATAATCTGATTTACAGCAATAACAGACTGAAGCTACCCGCTAGTTGATTTAACTATAAATCATCATCCAGAGCAAACATCAGTTATGCAGCTTGAGATGAAGCCTACTTTTCCTGAAACATAAAACAGACATAAATGACCAAAATGTATGATGAGATTGTTAATTAAAACAGTGGCAGAATTCCAGTAGGACTACTTTATGAAGTTTATTACAATACAAGTTGTTCTGAGCCTAATAATGAAAGGTAAATTACCATATAATTTTACCAGTTTCCAGAAAGGATGATTTTTAATTTTTAACTTTTAATAACAGAACATGAAAAAGTTCTTCCTAGTTCAATTTAGTCTTACTTAATTTTTTTCCTCTTTTTTTGTGAAACATTAACTAAGACATTTAAAGTTATATACAAGGAACTATTCCTTGCTGTTCCTTCCAGGATGGAACTACGCACTGCATGCTAGTCTCTCTAAAGTTATGCAAGAGTTTGCATGTAGGATTACTGCAGTCCCTGGAAAGAACAGAGCAACAAGACCTAATCGGCTGCCAGTTACACAGCTGTCTCTTTACATTCTGCATGTACTGCAGTGAGGATTCAGTGCCTTCAGCCATCCAGGAGCTGCCCAGCTGTGCAAAACAGAAAGCACATTTAGCATGTTTGGAGCAAATTAATATCGCAAATCTCATTTTGCCAGAGCTAGAAGACAAGGGAACCTATCTAGGCTGCAGTTTCAATTGTCTTCACAAACTTGGATTTATAACCACTAATTCTGACCAAAGAATGATGACTAACTGTAATGAACACAATTATTCTCCTATAATCTGGACCCTTCATAATGTTTCTTCCTATCTTGGAGGCTATGCTTTGTCTAAGCACTTGGGAAATGGTAGGAACATCTTCATGCTAGCAATGAGGAGTGCAGACTTCCATTCCATGTCTCCCTGAGGCAACTGGATGTTCTCTCCCATACTTCATCTAGTAGGAAAATGGCACCTCTCCACAACCTTCTGTACAATGCACCTTCCAGTCTGCATCATCACATCCTCAACACAGCTTGACACAAAACTTTTTCACACGGCCTGGGTTACTGAGAGGAAAAAAAACCACTAAAGCCTTCCAAAATCTTGAGCTAATGAAAACATCTCCTTCCTTGCTCTAAAACATTTCCAGCATGAGTCCAAGGAGAAGATTCCATAGTCAATCCCACCCCAGCCAAACAAGGTATAAGAAAAGGCTGTAATTGCAAAACAAGACTTTGATATCCAAGCTTAAAAGCCCTTTCCTCATATGCAGGAGGCCACAGCACTATTAGCCAGCAATATTCTTCCTTGGACCTCCTAGGTTCATGAGGTAGCTGAGAGTATCCAGGAAAGTATCCTTTTTCCAGAAAGGCTTCTTTTTCGTGCTAGCTCATACTGCTGTCTCTGGCATAAGCTGCGAGCAGTCTTACAGATTTATACATCAACCTGAAGTGTTGTCACATCTTTGGTTTTATTTCTTCATTAGAAAACTGGCTTATGCTGCTTCAGAAACTATGTTTTGTCCTTACCTTTTCATTTGTCCTCTGGAGGAAAGAATCTGTTCCCTGCAGGATTATTTGGTCTCCACACTGAGTATGCTCCACAGACTACCCCTTGCAAGCTAACACATCTTTAGTATTGTCTCAAAGCCACATAACACCCCCCCTTTTTACTTTGTTTTCGTTTTCTCTCCCAACCTAAAGCTCCTCTAAGTGTTTTCTTAATCCTTTTAAGTACTTCTGCTAAATTACTTGTGCAAATCAAGTGATCTAATTGCTGACAGAGAATGAGGTGGTCTCCAGACTAGCTTACCAAATGCTGATCTTGCACATATACTACAACTTCTAACTTCGGGCCAAGACATCTACTGACAGGTGGTAACTCCTACAGGATCTGTTCTCCTGTGACCTAATGAGTTTTTTGTTGGCTTATTCATTTATTTCCTAAAGAAATAATAGAATCCTCCACAACTTTTGCTTGTCAAGTCTGGCTCTTATTCTCTCTGTGGCTTTGGCCAGGAACAATGTGGTTGGAGGATTTATATGAAGCGAAAAGGTTGTGATTCTGTAAGAAATCCACATGACCCACCAGCTGTGGTTTATTAGTCCTACAATGACCTAAAAATATGTTGAATGGTTATATTCTCTCAGCCAGCGCTTGCCATTTGAAGAATGTTTTCACATCAGTGCAGAGGAGAAAAAGATTTTCAATAATAATAATTGATTTCTGTAAGATGTGCACTGTCAGGCTATTATGATGAATCCTGACAAAGTATTGTCTGCTTTTGGGGCTTTTATTGGCGTTACTGCAAGTCCATTGTTTAAAATAATACCTTGGGCACACCATTCATAAAATTTGGCTGCCTACTGTGGGCATACAGCTGTTGTAATATGAGAGTTTTGTTATATTCCTTTACAACTACCTGGATTCTTACTGTCCTTCTGCCCTGCCCAAGTGTTTCCCATCTCTTTCAGGATGGAAGGAGAGGGTAGACACAGAAAAAAAAAAGTTGTAAAAGGGTTATATAGTAAACAGAACAGTTGTCTACGGTGCATTAGTAGAATCCAGGACAATCCGGCCAAAACCACAGTCCTGAAACCTGGCTGTCAAAACTCCAGAGCTTTTGACTCATCAGTGCTGCCAGTGCCAAAACTTCTCTTCTATGAATATGCCAGAGCCCACCATCACCGAATCATACACACTCCTTCAACCTTCTCGCCCACCTTTGTCTTACTGTGCGTTGGAAATTTGGTGGTTGTCTCCTGTGTTCTTGGAACTGACTGATATGCCAGTCAAATGCCCCCTTCTCCTAAGAGTGCCCTAACCACATGCTATTGACAGCACTTGTGCAGTTGACTGCTTTCTGCATAGTGCCACATCTTCAAAATACAGAGAGAAAGAGAATACAGAACAAACACCATCCTGTAGCAGTTACAGCCCAGTCCCTGCTCAACGGACCAATTCTGCCGTTTTCTATTAAACACTCATAAACCAATAGAGAACTGTGGGTAGAAGGGCTAGCTCCCAGGTCTGCCTCTCCTTTCCCTGTAATAAACAGTGTTCTACCTATTAGGCAGCACCTTTTCCTTCCCATTATACAATGTTAATTCAGGGAAGGATGAAGTCCTGGATACAGTACAAGGCTGAGCAAACAAGCAGTAAAACGCTCTGACAGCAATTATTTTTGGTAAATCATGTAAGTCTGGAGCTGCCAGTCAGTCCTCCCTCAGAAATAACCTCAACCAAGCTGCTTAATCAAGCGTTCTCTCATGCCACTCCAGAGGCTGTGCAGCAATCATGAGCGCTTGTCCCCATGCAAGTTACAGTGACCAACTGATGTTGTTATGATACTGGGAAAATACTATTGGACCAGCAGAGCATAGCATTTAAATCCCTTTCTAATCCCTCCTCTGATATCCCCAAACAGCCCACATTCCTAACCAATCAGAATGTCAGGGTCAGGAAAATAACCTTTCACAACACAGAATAAAAGAGCAAACCTAACATTCTAATAAAAATATATCCACATTCACTTTTTTGTGCTCTTCTGTTAATAAATTCCACACAAAAAATCCTGTGCTTATGTATTTCAGCTCGAGTAGAGCTGCTGAATTCATGCAGTAGTGCAAGTGCTCTGTCTTCCAGCTTTTCAGGGTGTAACATGGACTTTTCAAAAGATCAAAGCAATTTATAAAGAAATGTGTGGATGAAACTACCTTCAAAACTGTCTCAGTTCTCCTACTGTTGCTGATGTTTTTGATGTGACTTCCCCTGCTTTCTTCTTTCTACACCTCTGTTCACAAAGTGAAGAACTACAGCCACACACAGGGTTTCCTTAGGAAAGGTTTATACATAGTACAGAGAAGAGATATTAAGAAAGTATGCATGGACAGAAAACAATATGGTAGAAGGCCTGAAACATTGCTGACTTTTATCCTACTACATAGAAAGAGTGAAAGTAAACTATGGTAAGAAAAAATTACCTATTTTGTAATTCTAAAAACATGAAGGGAGGCAATCTTTTTTATCTTTTCTGTTCCAAATATCAGTTAAGTAAGAAAATGATTTACCTCTAATGAAGACCATGGCTACCA
The DNA here is from genome assembly GCA_039877255.1 of Loriculus beryllinus. Lineage (NCBI taxonomy): Eukaryota > Metazoa > Chordata > Aves > Psittaciformes > Psittacidae > Loriculus > Loriculus beryllinus. The sequence goes on along the minus strand of JBCJKH010036965.1, from coordinate 16,304 downwards.
CTGATGTTAACAGACACTGGATTAGCCTAAAAGGATAACAAAAGAAGTGATTCATAGTTCACGCTCTGTCTTTGAACTCTGTTGTTCAAATTTACCTAACACAAGATGCAAATAACAGAATATCAGGAAATGCCTTGTAGGTATGACGGCATTCAAAATGCCTTGATGTCTTTATCCTGGTAAATGGTCAATGCTGCCATGCTCTCCTTTACAAAGCCTGTCTTATCTGTGCACAGCTTGTGAACAATAAGGTCATCCCCATTCCCACTCACAGCGAACCCCAAGCAGCAAAGAAGAAAAAAGTATGCATGTGGTCCACACAGCTGCCAGGGAAAGGACAAGATGAAAGCTCAAATCTGCTGCATGAAGCCTAAATGACTAAACACAATAAACTTTCCTGGTTTGCAAGGCATAATAGAAAATATAAAAGAAGTGAGAACAGTGTCTGGAAAGATGTTAACGTGAAACAGTGGCAAAATGGTTGTTTCCTTTTCAGTCCTGATACCAGTACGTGATGATAAAGACTGCTAAAATGAACTTTTCTGGTCTTGCAGTCTTTGAAAGGAAGAAACTATGCTTGGTTTGCTGGTTAACAACTAAGATGCCAAAATATTTTAGAAAGAACTAGAAGTCTTCATTTAGAGACTGTTAGACTATCACAAAATAGCAAAGACAACAGCAAATAAAACAAATTTATATTTTATGTATATTTATATTTAATACTTAATTTTATTATATCTCTACGCTTATCTAAAATTACACTGCTAATGATAACTCACATAAATAAAAAGCCAAATATAAGAATCTATCAGATTCCTACATTCGACCCCCCTAGTACTAAAAACATTTCTAGACCGGACAGTGGTGGTTGGCCACCAGAGGGAGCCGGCACAACTTCAAAAATTGCAGAAGGACGGTAAGGTTGACAAAGGAAAAAGGTGCCTATGTTATTTGTACAGAGACTGCAGAAGAGAAGTGAAATCTTTTTCAGGTTCCATAGAAACGTTTCATGTAGAACCCAGACTTCATGATGTCATTCTGCTGCTTCAGTGTGGGAAAAATAGGAAGCTATTCAAAGTGAATAAAGACATTGAAAAAAGTTGCACTATTCATGTGAGAAAGGGGACATTAAACAGTTAAGTAGATCAGCTTCATATAAAACGAGTAAAAGAGAAAAGGAATAATTTATAATGTTAATCCCATCATATTCCTGTTTCTGTTCAGTCTGTGTAGGGCCTAATATGCATACAGTGGAAGTAATTTTGGAAAAAGAATTCTCTCATTTTGTGTAAGCACAAGTCTGGACAACATGGATATAATGAATAAGAAACAAAGTAACAGACTCTGTCTTGTACTTCTCCAAATATTTGAGATTGCTTCAACAAATCACAGAATCATAGAATGGTTTGGGTTGGAAAGCACCATCTCGTTCCAACTCCCTGCCATGGGCAGGGACACCTCACAGTAACCCATGTCACACAAGGCTCTGTCCAGCCTGGCCTTGAACACTGCCAGGGATGGAGCATTCACCACTTTTTCAGGCAATCTCTGCCAGTGCCTCACCACACTCACAATAAAGAACTTCTTCCTTGTGTCTAACCTGAACTTCCCGTTTTAGTTCAGAACCAATATCCTTTGTTCTATTTCTACAGGCCCTGGTGAAGAGTCCTTCTCCAGCATTCAAATGTCTTTATGAATGAGAAAAAAAAGTCTTCTGATTATTCTAAAATAAGAAAACTCAACATCCCTTGAGAATGACTTTACAACTTTCACCATTCACTGGTCATATTTACTTCTCTGAAGATCACTGTCTTTTCGGATACCTTGCATTTATAGTCACAGCATTCTAAATGCATCCAATAATTTCTTCTCAAGCAATCTTGTGAAAAGCGAAGTCGACATTTATGAAAGTGGTAAGATTTATGGAACACTCTTTCAGAACAAATTACAAATTTCCTGTGATGACTTTATTGGAAAAAGATCAAAGGAATCTCTCTCTAATAATATTTATATTGTTATGATGGTAACTGCTTATTTTCCTGCAGGACATAGGAATGAAGAAATCAAAAAGGAAGCAGGCAAAGGGGGCAGGAGATGAAGGGTGCAAGGGAAATGAAGGCAAATGGCAGGGGCAATCAGACTGACCAGGAACTATGTGCAGTGGTAAAAGAGGAAACAAAAAGGACAATGTGTATGTGAGATGTCTGCATTTGAATGCAACCTCTTACACAACATACACCAGTGAAACTATTAGTGGCCTCTGTCGCCCCACCAGAGAGGTCTGCTGGCTTCTTGAATAAAAAGTTCAGTGTCAATACAATTATATTTGCTGACTGTAACAGCTGCAATATGAAAGTACCATACCCCTTCCTTACTTGTCACAGGGAGCAATTAAGCTCATTCAAGTCCTCCATCCAGGTGTTTTCTGCTCAATACTGTAACTGTTGGATGTACGTCAAAAGTCAAAAGATATGTGTCTTGTGCCTGACAATTAATGGGAACAGCAGTACTGGGGTATCCTACAGTCAAGTGTCTTCACTCACAACTTTGACTCTGGCAACTGGTAGCCTACCATAAAATTGCACCTGCTTAAACTATTTTCATAAATCCTCAAGTCTTTTGTATATATTTCCCAATGTTATCCCATATTATAGATGTCTCAGGTAATTGCAAAAAATGCCACAAGTCATAAAAAAATTAAAAGGTTTAATTTCTCATTTCTACACCTTTGAAGAAACAGCCACTAAGATTGGGCCAGCTTCCCAGTGATGATTTCCAGTCTGTTGGGATTTCTCACCACATACAACAGCAGAGATTGGCAGAATGAGCAGAACAGAGAGCTAAGAAGCTTCTATTAAAAAAAAAAAAAAAAGTCCAATAGTAGCTCATCCTAACTACAGGACATCGCTTGTGAAGTGATGGGGAAAGTTTCAGTTTAATTGCCTCTGCAACTCTGTCAATTTGCTGTGTTACTAGAAAATCTCATAGTATTTTATTCTTGTGGGTCAAGTTCTACAGTCAGTAGAGTCGCTAAGAATGTCTATTTTCACTTCTAAAGAAACTGACATTTCAAGTGGCCAAGTTACAAATGGAAGAAAAGCATACAAAAACTTTATGGAAAACAAAAGAATGCAGCATGGGGTTTGCACTGTGCATTTTAGTTGCTGTGTTGGAAGACCTTGCATTGTTAGGATCAAACAAAAGATTTGACTCAGAGAAGTCAGTGGTATCTTCAGTTTCTACGTTCCTAATCCAAGTAATAGAAGAACTCAGAAGACAGGAAAGGAGTAATCTTAAAGGCCCTAAATCACCTGAACATAAGCCTGTGCATTTGTGATCTGACATTATGGCCACTTTGCAGTAAGGCATTTATCCCTTTTCACCCAGATGCTCCTTTATACATTTACTATATTTTACGGGGTCCTTTTGTTCACTCCCCTGCACTAAGTAAGACACCAAAAAGTCATGTCACAGTGTCCTCCATAACATAAAACATAAGTGATATTCTGTACACACCTGCCTTGCTGCAGCTATGCAAACTACTTACATAAAAAGCAGCGTTTTTCAATTAGGAAAAAAAAGGCAAAAAGTTAATTTTAAAACTTAGTAACCTGGAGCTTCAATTTAATATCCTGTTACTTGCAATATTTGAATAATCAGATTATATCCTGAGGTCTGCTGTAGTTTCACATTACAAATTGTACTGGTAGTTTGAGACTCAAGGTTGGAGTTTCTAATTCTGTAAGTTAGAGAGAAAAAACTCCTGAAGTTTAAAATTTTCAGACCAATTGTGACCAAAGTGTTTCAATGTGCTGATATGTTCTGATATATCAAAGTATATTCACATGTAATTTTAGTATTTCTACAAGAATGGCCAACTGAGATGCAATGTTTTTGATAGGAACATCTGCTGGGTTCCATTACAACGTACTAATAATGAGAACACACCTGCTATATTTAAATAGTAGCTTTTCCCTACAGTTTCATTGGAATGGAAAGTAGAGAGAATACAGTCTTTGCTGAATAAGGAGGTAACTCAGCAAAGGAGATGCATGTGTGTGCTTCATCAAGGTATCACTTTTCCTTCCAAATATAAAGTGTGGCAGCTTTGGATGTGGGAAGGAGTGCCATGCCTATTCATTTAAAAATATAGCCAATATTTATAGCATTCATGTATACTAATTTTTAGATCTCTACTAAAACATAATAGTCTACTATATACATAATTCTAACTGCTTAACTTAAAATTACTTTCCTCTTCAATTTCTAGAGAATAAACAGGAGACACATAAAATCAGTATGTGTAACCAAAAATCCTATGTGCATATATGTACACCACATCTACGCAGTATCCACAGACATACATAAAACTATGTACATAGCATTGACATTTTACAAGGAACAAAACAAATATGTAAAAATACTTAGAAAGGGTGAGTTAGAAAAAAAACCAAAATACCTCTAACACATTGCAAATCTTAACTGCCCTTGTTTCATCTAATCAAAGATTAGGAGGAAAACAGTATCTTATAAGGCTCTACAATACTTTCAAGATATTGCCTGAACATGTGTGGCCCAGATAGATATGAAATAGGTATACATGTGGTGTGGCATGAGTTTAGCTGGCAAGAAATACACCAGATTATTCATGAAGAGGATAGCAATTAAAGCAAAACAAATGACTGCCACTAAAACCGTTATTCTGCAAACATCATTTATTCTACACAATAGTTTCAGAAAATTTTTAAGGAAGTATATATATGTATGTGTATATGTACATGTATATATAAAGTGTGCATGCATTTTAATACATACTTATACACATATTTTTACATTTTCACACTTAATTTTGCAGCCTTCTGCATCTAAAGCCAGGCACAGGTCTAAAGTACTGATCCAATACCCATTAACATCAGCAAGACCCTTTTAACTGTTTTTCATTGGATTTGGTTAACTACATTAGTTTCAAAAGGAGAGAAAAAGAATAATCAATAAAGCACAACAAAACTCCAGAAAGAACAGTTGTATGGAAAATAACAGTGCTATTGTTTTTAGGGTTTTAGGTTTTATATGCCACATAGCCAACACCTGGGGTTTTTAGGCTAATTATTTCATTTCTAGTTTCTTTAGTCAAAAACCAGGAAAGATACTGCACCACAGCTTCCACCTAGGCTGTCGGCTTCAATAATAAGTATTACACCTTCTCTTAAAGTAGCACTAACCACAACCAGACAGCAAAACCATATGACTAAGTAGCTCCTCAGTGTTCACCAATATTCTAATTTTGGTAATAAAAACCTGACTCTAGTTTTGAGGATTTCAAATGTACAATATTGCATACAGTTGGTGAGCATCATGTCTCATCTTCCCTGCTCTGCACAAACATAATGGTTGAAAGGGCTCAGAGGAACAGTTGCTTCTTTTCTACACAATAAAAGTGAGCAACTGACTGCCTTCACTCTGTAGCTTTTATTGCATTACTTGCTTGGTGTCCAATAATCCCTATAAGCCATGATGCTGGAGTTTCACATCTCTAAGCCACTTTCACACAGCCCACGCACCACTTGGCATCCTGCTGCCACAACAATTATTTCCAAAAACCTGTCTAGAAACAGTGTATTTAAAAGGCAAGACCCACAGAACTGTATTGTACTAACAGAAAGCACAGCACAATTGATTCTGAAGCATGGGAACATGGCAGAAAAGTCAGCATTGCCTGAATCCTTTGATTTTGCATCAGCACATGAACTATAAAACTCTGTACGTGAGACTGAAAATTGCATGAATTGTTTGCTTATAGGATACTAAAAAAGGTGAATAAAAAATATGGCTCCATTACAAGACTCTTATTTTCAAGAATACATGATGTATACATGTACATATATGAACTGATTGAGGAAGGTATGATGTATTACTGCTAAGGGAGAAAAGCTAACTTCTGCTCTCGCCTGGAGCACAGAGAAGCAAGAAAGAAAGGTCCTGTAACTTTGTATTTGACTTTTTGTACGTTCAGTCCAAGACATTACCCTGATAGTAACTAGCATCAGAATTTTGAAATAAAGGTGATAAATACCTTCCTTCATCTATATCTAAGGTCTTGTCCTGAACTCAACATCCCAGCTTCAATCTCACTTCCAAAATTTTATTTTTCTAAGTGCCGCAACTTCAGAAATGTTTCCATCAGTCTTTAGATCTGCGTAATGTTTGACCTCAATATAGCCAGAAGCTGCAGTAGAAGTATTTCATGAAAGCCACTTTTGATGAACTACGACTTGGTGGTGCAGCTCTGAATCACTGTTACCCCTGAGAGTTACTTACAGGGTATGATGAGAACAGATCCTGGCAATGTGGGCCTCCCAAAGTCTGGAAATAAAAAAATGGTCAGTGGCTTCCTTTCCTCTGCAGTGTCAGATCCTTCTTCACTTTGTTGTAGCTCATACTATGCCATCTTTCTGGAGCCATTCATACACTCATGCCTTGGTCCGTTAGAGTTTCCTTCGACTCTGCATGCTGCAATGTACTGTGACACACAGGGTCAACACACTGGCAAGCCATGACATAACAGTTCCTATAAGAGGTATGTGAAGGAGGCTGCAGTAAAGAAGACTCAGAGGAGACGAGAGGGGAGTAGTGAGGGATGGAGGCAACAATTGTGCTTGGTCTATGGAGGCCTTGACCCCCATAGACCAAGTTTTCTTGAATTAGTTAGCGCCCTACTGTTTTCAACCACTGCAAAGCAGCCAAACGTGGGGACACGGCAGGTCAAAGTTAAAAGTCAATTGAAGTAGCATTAAAGGGTGATTACATTGCTCTGACTGTGCTGATTGCATGGGCAGACCGCCATTGGCATAAACCACTATTTCAGCTGCTGAATCAGCTCCTTCTCTAAGGAAAATGAAGTTAGGCAACCAATAAATACCAGCAGCTACTCCACTGCTGTCCAACAGAATCATTCCCCCACCCCAACCTCTTCCTTTCATTTTCCTTTAGTCAGCAATGCAGGAGATTATTCACTGGGAAATAATTCATTTAAATATTCACATGAGGGTTGTTTGAGATCTGGACTCCAATTTAAACACAAGAAGAGCTCAGTAAGGCAGCTACTTGCAAGCACAAGAGGGCTAGATGATGGGGAAAAAATTTGTTTGGATCATGAGCAGATGGCACCTATTTTACCTTCTCATTACTAAAAGAAAATAAATGGTTGTTACTCTCACTATGTGAGATGAGTTCCCCTGGGTGAATTCCTTAAAGACATCAATTTTTATTTTAATTTACCATGTATGAACTTTGGAGAGATGAGTCTTGCTGCAATAATTCCCCTGGAGCCTTTGGAAACCTTGCTTAAGGAAGCTGTGACAAGATCTTGTTTGTGAGACAATAAACACCTCAGACCTGTACAGGTTTTGGAGGTCCATTCCTCAGAGAATGATTTCTCTGTTTCCAGTGCAGGAGCTACAGAATGTGCGAAGCTGTTATTCCAGACTGGGTTTTGTAGCTTGCATTTATCATTAGTATGTCTGCCGCCTGCAAGAAATTCATATCTCTTCTGTATAATGATCCCAGCATGACCAATTCTGCCAGCAAAAATGAAAAACTGCAAAAATATGTACGACTGTAGTTACAGCTGATTCACAGAATGCAAACAAATATGCAACCATACACAGGTGTCCATATAGAGCTAGTAAAAAATAAGTTAAGTGCAGGATAGTACAGACATATTCTAATGGCCATGAAATTTGTGATTTAGACATGCTGGATTATTAGCTTTTATTGTATTTTGATTTACACAAAGAATTCAAGGCTATTTGTCAATTATAGCACATCTTCCTCAGATTACAAGAAACAATTAATTGACATCCCCCAAGCAGATTCTTCAGTACAAATGTACAACCACTAACCAACACCTCAGCCATCTATAATTGGCTGTTTCCATCTTAACATAGAAGAAATTGCTGCAGACTGTGGCTTGCTGGGATTACGTGCTTTGTTATGTATCTCTCTGATTTTACTTAGAAGCTCAGCTATTAAGACTATCAGGTGATTTTCACTGTTTCATTTGCCCTCTAAACCTGTCGTTGAGAAAGACTCTAACAGGCAACTACAACACTCATCAAACATTAAAATCTATTGTAAAGAGATGGGATGAGAAGAAGGAGTGAGGAACACTGTGCCATGTGGGAAATTATATAATCTAAGCAAAGCATGATACAAACATTTCTTCCTTTTTTTGTGTGTGTGTAAAGGGAAATATATCATTAGCTTGATTCTTGCTCATTCCTCTTCATAAAGCAAAAAAACTGCTGTCCGCTGTAACAGAGGAAAGTTCTGGGCACTTTGTGTACTGAAATGGTACCCATAAACAACAAAAACACAGCATTTCATTGCATTCTGCCTGGGCTGTACAGTACCCAACACTGTAATATGTTCTCCAGTGGCCTAGATATCACGGCGTAACTTGGATGCAGACGAAGATATTCAGTTTTTAATTAATAATACATAGAGCAAAATCTGAAAGGCTATCTATAATTTATGTATCAGTGTCTCAAAAGAAGCCATTCATATATTATATATTCAGACAGAAAATTATCTTGCTTTTATTTTCCAATAAAAATTACACTAAGATGCTCCTATATACCCACCAAAATAGATCAGTGCTACCCAGAGATTCATGGTTCTCAAAAATGCCGGGTTCCACTGGGTTCTGTTTGCTACAAGAGGCTAAATGTGCAAAAGCATTACTGAACATGTCTCCCTCTCTTCAGATGGGCTTTTGAAAATGATCAGGTCACTTCTTGGATACATGCCAATTTACCCATAGAGGGACAGATAATGTGAGAAAAAAGAAGTTTATAAAAAGGGAAGGAAATTATTTAACAATAAGGGGTTTCCAATCTGGCCTTCAGAAAAACTGACTATGGTAATATAGCACAAGACTCCTAGAAAACATGAGAAGAAAAAAGTAATTTCTGAAATACACATTAATGCAAAGCTGTTGCATATAAAGCATGTTTAATATTAACAGTCATTCTCATCCTGCTGTCCTATTTTCCAAGCACCCACCTACTTACGGGTACTTTAAAAAGTAAAAATAAAAAAAGGCGTGGTGAGTATGCTGAGCATGCAACTCTTAAAAGTTGCTTTCAGTGCTCTATATTCTCCTCCACTCTATCAAGCTGTAAAGCCTAAAAATTCTATATCTTCTCCCCCTCTCTATCAAGCTGCAAAGCCTAAAATAGTCATACCAGGGTGCATGGTGCAAAGAAAGTCAGCCTCTGTTATACTTCAGTCTTTGTTATGCCACTTTTATGTGTAAAACAGTGTAGAAAAGATGCCAGCAAGATCAAATGAGCCTTCGTCCCTCCTGCCTTAGGTACCTGGGAGTCCAGGCAATCTCGCAGATTGTCTGAAATTGTTCACTCCAGCACAGAAGCAAATGAGTCACATGTACACTTGCTTTGCTGCATCACAGCAGATGTGCGACCAGCCAAAGTACAAGTAGTGAGGTTCTTTTTTCAGACTTGCCCCTCTTCCATAATCTACACTCCTAAAACACTGTTGTTTTGGGTTTTTTTTTCCCTAAAGTATTGAGATAATCCAGACTCAACAGAGATTTAGTGCAACTGAGATAAGAAATATTTTCCAATCTTATAGGGGCAAGGAAGTGACAAACTAGTTAATATCTGTGATGCATTTGGCTGTATGATGATTTGTATGTAGTGACACAGTGAAGAAGGAGATCAGAATTCACGAGACAACTTTCAGCAAAGTGAGAAAAGGAGTATCAACCCACACAGAAAGGAGGTGTAATTTTTTTTTTTAATGTGGATCTAAAGTTGCCATCTGAATTTTATTTCCTCAGAACAATAATATTTTGGAGAAAACAGAACAAAACAGTTCAACATGACCTACAAGCAAACAATGTAGAAGAGAAACATAGTTCCATGAGATTCATATGCTTCCTTTTATGAGGAGAGCCAGGCATTAGCTGCTCCTGCAGGTATGTCATGGGGAAAAGACTGATCATAAACATTTTGGGTTAAACCTATCTCTCGCTTTTCACTTTCTACCTAGCATAACATTAAACCATTTTTTTTATGTACATCTGAAATTATCAGAATTGAAATTTGGGGATGGAAGGGCTTTTGAGAGACATTATTATTGGTAGACTGAGGTGTTAGCAAGCAGAACATTTACTTGGCTGGTCTAAAATCACAGCGTATTTTTTCTTCACAATTTGAAGCTCAATAACTGACATTACCAACTGGCTCCTGGCAGTTATTTTGAAGATTACAGTAATTATACTTCAGTGAATTTCTTCATAATCATCTGCTTCTTGGTATAATAAAACTTGAGAATTTTCCAGTGTATGAATTAGCAGGTAGTTTACCACAGAGCTCGGAAACACAGAAATACAAATCTATTTGAGTTTTGAAATACCACTTCTTAATATTGCAAACTGTCCACTCTGGTGGAGAACAGTTTCTGGTTTACTGTATTTTTTTTAATCTCTGCTGCTAATGTTTTGTTTCTGTTCTGTAGATTTGCACCACTAGGTATTTTTCCTAATGGACTCTTATGACACTTTTTGTATGATGGTCTATGATACAAAGTGTGTTTCCCTGATACAAAATCAGCCATTCTAAAAAAAAACTTTTAAAAAGTCCTGAAAAACATCACGCTGAAGCAAATATGAAAAAGAACAGTGTCTTTGCAAGTAGTTAACCGCAGGCAAATGGCAATGCAATGTATGCTGAAATTGCTTCTGCAACAGGAACTCTTGGATTTTCTCATTAGTTGAAAAGTGAAATATTGGCAAATTAGACTGTAATTTCAGCAAAAACCTCTTAGGTCAAATAGTCGATTTCTGCTGTTCTGACAGGACTGAGCTGTTCATTTTGAAGTGTTTTGTAGAACCTGGTTTTGAGTAACTGCAATTAAAAAGTGCGTAACATCATTCCAGTGAAAGGCTCTTTATAATTCATTTGCCACCTGACAGGTTGTCTGTGAATACTACTGCAAAATACTTACACTTCATGCTGTCAGAAAATATTCCTTAATACACATCTTACTGGTTTCTTCATACTGCTTCATAGAATCATTTAAGTTGGAAAAGACTTTAAGATCCTTGAGTCCAGCTGTAAACCAAACTTTGTCTTGAAACAAAAAGTATTGTGCCAGACATCTTACTACTGAAGAGGTGGTGGGAGAGGACATGACAAGGACTAAACCAAAACGTAACCCTATGCCCATCAGCTAAATACACTAGTAATTTAATGAAGATCGTAAATGTGCAGTATATGTCCATTAAGTACTCTGCTTTTAGAAAGGTCTGTTTTACTTAGAGATATCAGGTAAATAAATTAGTTCACTAGTTCTGAGATGTAAGAGTTTTTCCCCAACCCGGGAGGGGTAAACCCATAATATTATCTTGTCCAGCTAACTATCTAGTATGACAGCAAGTTTGTAAAAATTGCCCTGGCACATATAGGGTGCAAAAAAAAAAAAAAAGGTTTGGAGAGGTGAAGACCATTCCCTTAGAAGCCAGTTCAAGGAGTTTGAGGTGGCAAGTTTAACTGACCCATGTTTTACAGTGAGTTTTACTCTCTCAACACAGAGAAACTCCACTGGAAAATCTCCCCTTTTCCTTCAAATGCCACTAAATTAGTTTGCATCACAGCAGTGATGCACTAGTTAACTGCAATACTGCATTACTGCAATATGCAATAAACTTCATCTTCATTCATAGAATCACAGAATCACAGAATTCAGAATCATACATTCAGGTTTGGTTTTGCCTTTTCTCTTCTAGAAGATGTCTGTATTAGTGAAATATGCAAGTTTCTTCTTCTTGTCTGGATTCAGTTGTATCTGAAAAGGAATTTCTTACTAGAAGGATGACTTCAATCTGCAGTAAATTAATTCTATCGTCAATGGTCAAAGGTATGTGTACATCAATAAATTAAGAGGAGAAACCTGTAAATCAACATTGTTTAAACAAATCACTGCAGTACAATAATTATGTTCTGAAAAATTACACATAGCCCTCAATAAATCAAATGTCAGGACTGCATAATGTTACATTGCTACTGAGAAGAAAATGAAGTCACTGTAGTCACTGAGGCACATACAACCAGTAAGAAGTCAGTACCCCAGACACTGAAGTTAATAGCCTCACTGTTTTTAATCTCCACATGTTGTTACAATCCTATTAGGTTCTCTTAAATTAGTCTTTCCCTGTTTGCAACACATGTATTTGCTATTTGTCCTGGGTTCAGCAGTAGCAGTCATTTTTTCTGCCTCCTAGTGGCTGGTGCAGCACTGTGTTTTTGACTTTTCGGCCTGGGAACAGCACAGATAACGTTTAGTTACTGCTCAAATGTTTAGTCTGACCAAGGACTTTGTGAGTCTTGTGCTCTGCCAGGGAGGAGGGGAAGTCAGGAGGAAGCAAAGACAAGACACCCGACTCAAACTGACCAAAGAAGTATTCCATACCACAGCACACCATGCCCAGGTTGTAACTGAGATTTACCCGGAAGTGCTAGGGTACTGCGGGGTTGGACGAGGTATTGGCCGGTGCTCGGTTGGGCTGGGTTTTATCAGTCGGCGGGTGGTGAGGCATTGTAATCTTTTCTGTTGTTATTTCCTTTATCATTATTATTATTATTATTGGTAGTAGCAGTGATGATTTTTGTTATACTTTAGTTATTAAACTGTTCTTATTTCAACCTGTGGGAGTTACACTTTTTCAATTCTCCTTCCCATCCCTCTGGGAGTGGGGTGAAGAAAACAGGGAGGATTGAGAGAGCAACTACGTGATTTATGGCTGAGCTTAAACCACGACACTATTTTTCAAGAATGCAATTCTGGTGTCCTCCTCCTTTATCTTCCAGACCATTCTTAATGATTGTAAAGAGGAAGCGAGCATTACTACTGCGTGGTCCAAGCAGTCACTACTTTGCTAGACATACTGGCAGGTATATTATTAATATGAAAAGAACATCCAATATGATACAAAGGAAGAAAAAGTGATGCATACAAAGGTATGTCCATAGACTTTGAGGAGAGTGAAGAAGGAATAAATCTGACTTGCATCAGCAAAGAATACAGTCCAAAGACAGTAAGCAATCTAGGTCTAAAAAATCCAGTATGCATGTATCCATTGATACTTTCCATGAAGTGAAGGAACACAAAATTCTGCAGCTGGGGTCTGAACTGACTTGAACAACTATTTATTATCTTTCTGGCCATTCCTTCATTTGCAGGTTTCATATGGGAAGAGAAACTAGCAGTTCATTTATGACCAAGCTTTCTAATCCATAAATCACCCCATTGTCTATTTAATGGGATTTGAGACCAAATCAATTCAATCTCAATTTTTCTAACATCCTGTTGGGCACTGCATCAAATGATTTATTAGCAGTGTAGCTTTTCAATACAGATTTTCAAATAAAGGTATAAAAAGCCCATGATGGCAGGCATTAAAAATTCATATTTACCAACAATCACTGTAAGACATAGACGAGACACATCAGGCATTACTTTCCTAAACATGTAAGAGTAGCTTGCTATATAGCATTGCACTATGGCATTGACTTTCTTATGCTGTAAAAGGCATTTGAACTGGTTTCTAATCACAAAATGATTAATTCAGTTTGTTACCACTGAAGGCTTAAATGGCACCCAACTCATAGATTTTTGTTAAGCAAAATCTTGAGGATTAATACATAATGCATACCGAACATACATGCATACCATACATGCATACTAAAACTTAAATCAAGATAACATGTATCATCTGATAACAGGTGATTGTACATGCAATTATATTACATACATGGGAGGGGAGAATTTAATTTCTGCTCCCTGCTATACCTGTAAGCAGGTACTTCTTTTTTTATAGAAGCATAATGTATTTGAAATTTCTCCAAAACTATATAAAACTGTTGTGACCACCAAGAACACTATGGGAGGAAACGTATATATATATATGTACATAAAAAAGAATGAACTTTAAGAATGACACTAATCATTTTCATCACATACTAGCAGTGCTTTTACGCTCCAGGCTACCTATTTTATATCTCTTATATTTCATGTCTGTCATTAACCAATTTAATCATAACAGTAGTAGAGAAAGAAGCTATTAGATTCGTTTCCCTTAACTCATTTTTTCCTTAATGACAGTGTTACAGTGTACAGTAACATTTTCTTTTGGACTCATGTTCCCTTCTACATCTGCTTTATTACTATTTTAGTAGATGTGAAAATAAGTAACAAAAGAAAAAAGGCTCAACCACTATTTTTTTGCTTCCTTGAAAGCTATCATACAAACTGAATGACACTCTCAATTCTTCAGTATCTCTTCATAAGATTTAACCAATATTTAGATATAATGTACTTAATTTCTCCTTTTTCCCACTTGACAAGAAGAGTGGACACGCAGCTAAATACGTATTAATTCCAACAGTAACATTTAATTTTTAAATGAAGTATCCACGTTCACAGGCAGATAAACAAACATGACTACACCCTGAATCTAAAATGCCCCACATATATGCAAACTCCTGATAAAATACAAAACCAAACAATATCACCTGTGGCGCAATACTCCTACTCCTTACTAATTACATTAGTAATTATAGCAATAGTATCTGTATTGTAGCATAACCTAGCAGAATTATCAGTGGATTTTGCAACGAAGGCTGCAAATAAAATTTAGAGTTAATAACAAACTGTGAATAAATTTTTTAAGACTATCTCAAGGTCTTTAACACACAAAAAGTTGTTCAAACCTTAGGTCTGTAAGAAACACATGAAATATATGTAAGAATTTATACTGGCAGTATATCAAATATTAACTAAATTCAAACAAGAAGCCACTATTCCAATAATAGTCATATATTTATCGAGGGAAAACCATAAATTGTTAGCAAGAAGTTAGTTTTGAGAATATCAGTGAGAAACTAAAGCTAAAAAGCATTATAGAAGTATATAATTATCTGCAAATCAGTGTTGTGAATCTATGATGTATGGAGGTAAGCTTACACTTGGAAGTAAATTTATTAAATTTGAAGCCTGAAATTCTTATTGAGGACACCCAGACAACCTGAACACAACACTGACATCATTCCCAAGACATGTTTTTCATGTTTTAACATGTATTTTTTGTTTGTTTTCCCTCAAATATAGCACCACTTCATGACAAGAGCTGAAGTTGCTTAATAATTTAACTCATTTTTCCTTGCCTAGAAACAGTGAGTGTTTTTCCACCTCCAGCATAAATTATAAATTCCTTGATTTAATGGTACATACAAAGTGCAGTCATTAGGAGGCTGAAGAACTGGGGAAACCTAATTCTTCCACTGGGCTTGCAGAGAAGATGTTGATGCAAGAGACTTTACAGCAAACTTAATCTGTTTGCAGGAGTTTTTGCTGGAAATGGCATTGGCACTAATAGCTAGTTATACGCAGACATTACACCTCACCAGAGAGGTGGTATAGGAAGAAGTATAAACTGATGACACTAACCCTGCAGTTAAAAAATCCAGCTGCTTTGCTCTTAGAAATAAGGCTGCTAGCTCTAAACTTCACTCTACCTACCACTGCCATGAGCTGCAAATAGTCAGAGACCAGCACCATGCTCATCATTACCCCTGTTCTCATCGTTGTCTCAAAAGCTGTGATGGCAGCACTGTAGCTCAGGAAAACTCTGTGTTAAAGTGAACCCTAATTCAGCTAAATCATGTTCAGCTAAAAGCAGAGACTCAACACATTAGTAAGGCTTAAAGTGCACATACATAAAATGCACAAGTGCACTACACCAAGCAAACCTTCTTAAAACTGACACAATCCCCATCAAGTTTTATCCTCCCTTAAACTGTGATCTAAGAATACAACTCCTGCATTATGTTCTATCTCTATCTTCACCTTCTCAGTAACCTGTCCTAGATGGTCTCTATCCATCCTTAACCACCATACACCTAGCACCGTGCTTCCTCTTCCCCCCTCAATGAGAATATGCATGTTGCCCATACCATTGCAAGCCTTTTACCAATGCCCCAGCAAGGCCTTCATGTGGAGCAGAACTTCTTTGGTTTGGACCCTGCTGAAAGCAAATCTTATTTTTCCTCCTAAAACTGATTTCCACATTGATGCTCTTTTCTTTTTTTCCTTTCCTTTCCCTTTCCTTTCCCTTTCCTTTCCCTTTCCTTTCCCTTTCCTTTCCCTTTCCTTTCCTTTCCTTTCCTTTCCTTTCCTTTCCTTTCCTTTCCTTTCCTTTCCTTTCCTTTCCTTTCCTTTCC
>JBCJKH010036963.1:15485-25997 GCA_039877255.1 Loriculus beryllinus | reverse complement strand
TCATGTTCATCTTCTCATCGACCACCACCCCCAAGTCCTTCTCTGCAGGGCTGCTCTGAATCTTTTCTCTGCCCAACTTGTACCTGTGCCTGGGATTGCTCCAACCCAGGTGTAAGACCTTGCACCACATACTTAGATACATGTACAAAATCTCTTATCAAAAATATAGGTCATGCTGGCTTCAAAAAGTCTTTCTAATATCAGAGAGAAGATACTTGAATTCTTAATTCATGTTTTCAATAAGAAAATTTCATATTGGAGATTTGTTTTGTTTACATATTAAGGCATAGTTTCATATTTTAAGAAAACAAAACATTTTCTCACGCTTGACCACCTGGAACTCTTTGGTACTTGCCTTGTAAGTCAAAAGGGAAAAAGCACCTAAGCTCTTCCTACATTAATGCTGGAAATGAGCTGCATAGCACGTAACAGGGTGTTATCCTCCATGAAAGAGAGGCCCAGAGATTCATTGCTGTGGAAAAGGTACAAAAATTTAAATCAGCTAATTGTTTTCAAAAGGCAGAGACATACTTCAATCTCTGTATTTGTATATCTTTATCTGTTCTTTATCTGTGTACTGACCACACAGAAAGCCAAGGTCTGGCAGCTGGAACAGTGGCTGGGATGACCCCTTCTCCTATGGAAGATGGTGGAGGAAGAGGGCATTCAACATCTGCTCAGATTTCAGACCAAGGAGCCCTTAATCACTGTGTGGGTTGCAGTAAGATCTCATGAGAGCAGAACACATCCACAGAGATCTCAGGAGATGGTAGCTACTTATTCCTGCTTGCGCTCCTGTTTGTTTAACTGAATCTTTGCCACTGATTTCACAGGGGCTAGCATTTCACCCACTCTTACTACTTCCCTGTCAGTCTACTATCTGCACCCTGCTAAGTAAATTCAATTTAAATAGAATGGGAGGAAAAGGACATATTAAAAGGTCATTTAATGGCATTTTGATTTGCTAGGTGCAACAAAAGATGCAATGGATTATGTAATAATATGGTGCAAAAGGCAAACAGATCTTTGCAATGTTTGCTTCCCAACTGTAATGAGATTTTACTGTTTCTGACTTGTCTTGACACTGGAACACAGAAACTGTGCAGAGCAAGTGTCTGTAGTTTGAATGACCTCACCATTAGGAAGAGAATATCAGCAAATGCAACTGAGAGTAATGAGAGTACTCTCTGTATAAGAGTTGTCTCTAAAATCAACAGAGGAATACAGACCAGAGGGAGTGAAATTGTATTTCAGACAAAAGATACAACATTTCTTTGCTTGGAATTTTGTGTGTCATATTTTTAACATATCAATTATTCAGAACTATTACTTAATGTAAAATACATTTGGCTTCATGCAGCTTTTTAATAAATAGTGAGTAAAACAGGAAAACATTTGAAGTAAAATCTAAGAAAATAGAATTGGCTTAATAATTCCTTTTAGACTGTCAAATAGCAACAAATCAGTGGGGAAAAAAAAGTAGACTGAAATGGGAAAAGAAAAAAAAAAAAAAGCTATATCAATACAAATTCATTGTTGAAATCCCCCAGGAAACAAATGGGGTTCAGGTACTAGAATTAGAATTATCCTTCAGATCCCATATGGAAGGAGATACCTGTGAGCCATCAAGATGTGGAATGTCAGGCTCTTTGACTGCAAGTAAGGCCAAGCGATGCACAAGGTCAAAAGAGAGAGACATACTTATCTCTGCACATTGGCTTAAAGAGCTGCTTATAGAGGTGTTGATATAAATAGTCTCTTGTTTTTCACACACCATCTCCATATCCTGCACCGGTGCTGGGAGTAGCAGAATGAATGATTTTGTGTGAAGGGAAAAAAAGGGAAATTAAGCACGTTCAATTAAAATCTATTAAACAATGAAAAGATGCTTCACACACACACAAAATCTGCATATTTTACCCACAGACGTCCAACTGCAGCTTCAGTCACATAGTCAAGGAGTATAAAAACAGGCCAGTCAATCATCACAGAGGCTCTGAAGAGTATGCAAGTCAATCAGGGATGCCATATAGACAAAAAAAGTTAGCAAATACTAAAAAATTGCAGATAAGGGGAATGTTTACTGACTGAATCACAAATTCCTCAGAAGCTAACATCTATCCCATTTTTGCTTTCAGAAAATGATACTGCTTGACCAATTCTAGTTTCCATGCTTAGCTTTCAGAATTTTAAAACACTTTTCAAAAGACAATTACTTTCCTATACCCCTAGCATGGTCTATCTGTATTTTGAGCATATGTATTTCTAGATAACACAGAAAAAAACACTCTCAAAACACTCAAAGCATTGTATTTTCCAGACAATAAAATGCAGTGATTTTTCAGTAGGGGTTATAATAGCCTCTTAGTTTCATAAGAGGTACAGATCCTATGAAATATTTATTTTTGCTCCTTGTAAGTGCTGTTCATCTCCTAAGAAAACAATTTGCAAGAGAAGGGTATTTGGTCCACTGATCATGAATTCTGTATCAAAATTACTAGTTCATAGCTTTAATGCTCAAAGAGTTGTTCTTAGTGTTGTCAGATAATTGGAGAGATATTTTCTATTTAATTTAGAGAATTTGGGATTTATATGACAGCCTAAGAAATATTCTTTTAAGAAACACAGCTCTTTTCTCACCCTTAAAGGTAAGGGAAACACTGTGAAGCAGAAGCTACAGGAGCAAATTTAGGCTGGATGGCACTCACATCAGTTGCTGTTTTCTGTGTGCTTTGCAACAGGGATTTCCTAAAAAAAAAAAAACCCACAAAAGTAGTGTATGCTTATATGTACTTGACAAGCAAATAAATTGGAAAGAAAATAAAAATATGAGGACATTCAGTGTAAAGGTTTAAACTCTCTCTCCATCAAGTGCAGTAAAGTTACTACAAGCCTAGGCGAGCATTGCTGAAAAAGAACTAATGAAAGTGGCCCTGCCTCCGGCACCTGTCATTGTGTCTCTGCAGCATCCCTGTCATTGTGCAGGATGGGGCTCTGCGATTGCTTTGCATGTGTGTGCTCCAACCTACACAGATAAGTCAGAGCATCCAGTACTGCCACCCTGTACCATCTTTATAACTCAAGCTGAATGGGGACATGAATTACAAAGGCACTTGGCTTGAGATGGTGTGAATGGAAAGCTCAGTCTGAGCTGGTCACTCCTTCCCGCTTTGCTGGGCTTTCTGGGTCCTCTCTCTGGATATACTGGGGAAGCCAGGGCCTGAGCACGAACCTGAGATCAACCAACAGCTTGGCATTCTGCACACACTCTGTGACAGTTTGGATTTGGCGTCTGGTCATTTGGCTGGCAGAGTTAATGTTATTGCAAAATAGTGCAGTATGAAAAAAGGGTTGTGAAAATGGATGACTATTGATTTGGTGACGGAAAGTGAGCATATCGGTTAAATACATACTCTGGTATGCATACTTTTGTAATAACAATCATTACTTATCCCTTAGACATTTATGGCTTCTTTAGAAATTTTATTGTTGTATAAATTCATACTTGGGCACCTTATAAAAGTAGAGTTTTGACAGCGTAATAGTCCATAAAGAAAACACAGTTTTAGGAACTGGACTACAGATTTTGTGGTTTGCCATCTTAATGCAGTGCCACTCAAAAAATTCCAAAACCTGGTTTTGAGACCTTGAATGGCCTTTCATGATATGAAACCAAGCCTTCTTCCTTCCTAAAAGCACTCTTTGAAAGTGGGTCATTAATTTGATATCAGGTTAATCCAGCTGCTTCCTCTCCATATATACATTCAATGAATTTGAAAGCCTTTCTAAAACATTACCAACAGAAAATGCACTGTGAAATTCAGAACATTTCCAGCACACAGAATTTCAGCTCCACAGTTTTTCCCCTCAAAATGACACGAGACAATGTATTAATCATTTGCCAAATTCCTATTTTCAAACACAAGCTGTTTATTATTTTTATTTAGTTGCATGAGGACAGACAATGTCTTTTATCACTTTCTAATATATTTCATGCTTGTTTAAGATAAAAAGAAGGTCAGGCCAAATGTTCAGCAAATTAGAGGAAAAACATTCACTTTCATGTTGTTTACAAGGTGAAGTTCAAACCTGCAAAAACATTTTAAGGTAAAAATACTGTCATTCCCTTATATTTAGTAAATACTCCAGGAAGACTACTGTAACAAGATGGTTGCATATAATTTTGAATGATGTAATAAAGCCAGTTGCAAATTGCGATTGTGGCTGTGCAAGATAATTGTGAATCTTCGGAACTTACATAATAATTAATATTAAAAGGAACTGTGGCTCAAAAGCTTTATTACTGTAGTTCTAATTTGTAGGTAGAGTTTATAACAAAATAATAACCTGAACTGAAAATCCACAACAGTCTTCAAATACTGCTACAGTAATTATTTTTGTCACAAAAAGTTAACTCCTTGGAAAAGCTGTTTAAAGTTTATAAATAAGCATTATGAAGACAACTTCTTAATCACTAATTGTTGAGTTCTGAGTGAAGGAAATATTGGATATTTATGGGAATTTCTTATACTTTTTCCATAGCACTCCAAAGTGGAATTGTTGCTGGTAAGATCCTATTAATTTTATCTGAAATATACCAATGTAAAAAAATGTGTTTGTGAGGTTTTAGGTACATGCAGTTGTTAAGATCCTTCAATTTTTTTTGCTTATGCTCCCTTTACAAAGGGGTAAATGATTGAATTTGCTTCACTGAATTGAACTTATACAGCTTCCTGCTAGGTTCTGGGGAGCATTTATAGAACACCACCTGGAGGGCAGCTGCTCTTTTCTCCTAGCCCTGAATATCATTAAATTTCAGCAGCAACATGACACACTGCAGAAAATTTTGTTTTAAGGCTGCACTCTTCTGTGCTGTTGTTGTCAAGAGCAGAGAGAAGTGTGTGTAGGGGGGTATTTCTGGAAAGAGAGAATGACAGATTTCATTCCTTGTCAGCAAGTGCCCACAACCAGGAAAAGCAGAAGGACTGGAAATATGAAAGGGACTCTTTTATTTTTTTAAGACATATATTTCAAAACAGTACCTTATCTTCATGTAAATATAAGTACTTACGGCCTGTGCTGAAGCATTCGCAATTCAACTTCGTATTTGAGCTGCAGAATGTCTTCACTCAAAAAAGGAGAGCAATTGCTAACCTTATCTTGCACATGTGAGTGACATTGGAGCTGCCTTGAGAACTCATTTTCTTGTAACTATTTGCTTAAGCATTTCACTACCAGATTAAGCCTGAAGACAACATTGCAGTGAAATGCTGTAAAACCCGGGTTTATGCCTGTGCTTGCAAAGAGACAAGGAACTGTTGCTCAGACCCTCTATGGATTTTACACATTACGAACAGGGTTTTTTAATTACAGTTAAGAAACCTTTATATCAAGAGCAGAGGTAAGACAGGACTAGCTTGTGGCAGCTCACCTCTACTGCTGTGCTTTCGGACTTTTTTCCTGCTCTAGTTTCCAGCCTTTTATGTGACAAACCCATTGTGAAGAGAGGACTGCATTCCCCTGGGAATTACCACATATGACCCAGCTATCTGTGTGCTACTAGTATTCCCTGAAGCCTACATCAATCATCTTGCTGATGCTAACAAGAAGCTTGGCACGGTGATCAGAAACAACAGTAAATACAGTAAATGTTATCAATGTGATTTATCTTGTTATAAAAATTCAGTGTATTTCAGTGGAATGTGACAATTAACTCACATTTTTGCACATTTCCATCCATCTTTCCACGTTGCACCTTTTTTCCTCACCCTCTTTGGTATTTGCGTCTGTTCCTGATTCCCCTCTTTTTCCTCCTCAGCTCATCATTAAAATGCCTTATAGCAACACAATAGTAGCATGGTCTCCAAAATGAGCTGGAGTGTTATGCAGTTCTCACAGCAAAATCCAGATAAATGTGATTTTATCAAAATCATATTACTGAAAAGCATAATTTTCAATAGCAGTGAGAAATTACTGTTACAAATGACAAAATCTCAAGAAAAAATCTAAACAAACTTAAAATTTACATTTCTCATTGATTAAGTTTAAAGGGCTCTTTCGAATAGAACAGTTGACAAGCTATATAATTTTCAGATTGAAATAGCTATGCCTTCATGCTGACATTTCTAAAACAAGCTTTCACAATATTCTTTCAGCATTTAAACCAACAGTCCAGTTTCATCCTTGTACTCTTTCAGAATTCACAGTGACTACAAGTATTTGCACTCTCGGAACAACAAAGGACCCCTGTCCTGGACCAAAGTATCCCTGTGCTAGGTATTACATCCAAAGTCAGAACCAGACAGAGTCACCAGGTCGTAGATGAATATTTTGGGCTCCCTACAGAGCTAAAGAAACAGCGACTTTACCTGACTTTGACTAGATGGCTTAGCTGTATATTAAGGACTGGTTTTCCCTTATGACCACTAGACCTGACTAATGCTAAACCTTATTACAGGAAGAAAACTTTGTATTTGAAGCAACTCTTGAGCATTAGTAGAAGGACCTGATGAGGTTCAATGCTGGCAAAGCATCTCTCATCATTTGACATTATACTAAATAGGAGCTGCAGGACCAACACTTCCAGTTGATTCATAATCCTAGATTTGAATGCAAAATTATTTTGTATTCTTAATATTAATAATTTTGAAAGCCAGAAGGGGCCCAGGTAAGAGAGAGATGGATTCCAAGAGGGATGTGAGGATGCTAAACTGCTCTCTGAATTTTCCAGAATTGGGCCCAGATTTTCCAATCTCAGTGCTCAGGAAACTAGGAAGGCTTTTTCTATATTACAAGAAAACTAATACTTGGTGAAGCCATTGAGTTTGCCGATATTTCTTCTGCCACAGCAATCTTGCTGAAAATGAAAACCTGAATATGATGAACACCAAATAATGGATTTTCAAACTAGCACTGAAATGAAAAAGATCTTTCTGGGTAAGACTGGTGTCTAGATAAAATGTAAATTCAATCTCTCTGTGAAGCAATTCTGAATAATCAGAAATACATACAGTCACTAAAATACATTACAGAATAACAGAGAAATGAAACAACATGACAATATTTTTTTTCCTGCTTAAAAATAGAAGTAGATGGTTTTCCCAAATAATTATCTGTTTTGAGAAAGCTGTTCCCATGCAAAAAAAGCATGCTTCCATTTCATATATCTTGCTCCTTGGGTTGGCTCCAATTCTGATATTTAGCCTGACCCATAATTGGGAGCAATTGCACTGTACAAGCTGTCTTTTCAAATGTGGTTTCTCAACTTGCTTACTTATTCCTTTAGTCTCAAGACTGTGTGGTGACTAGTCCATAGGACTGTAATAGGAAGGATTTCAGGGCTATTTTTGTTCTGCCAGGCTCATTATGTAGCCTTAGGTAAATTACCTTAGTATTGGCTCAGATCTTGCTTCCTACTTTGTTTTTTTTTTTTTTTTATGTCTAAATTGCCACATGAAGAGATTGAGAGCACTCTGAATTTGTGTGTAGTTGTTCAGCTGCCCCCTTTCTTCTCTTGTAGTTTGGGAAGTAGAAAGGAGATAAAAAGGTTTGTGGAAGAGGTTCAGCTGTTAATCTTATTCATAAGAGGTATGATTCTTTATAGTGAATCTATCCTGCAAGGTGAGGAATATAGTGGACTAAGTTTGCACCTCAATGAAGGTTTTAGGCAAGTCTATAGTTAAAAAATAGTTCCCTCCATACAGTACTTAACTGGCTGTGCAGATATTCTTCTGGGTTGCACAGCCAATCAGGTACGTCAGGCCCTTGCAGGTGAAGCAGAAAATAAAAATCAGGAAGAGGTTTCTAGCTCCCCAGACCAGTACTGATGGTGCAGGGAGAACCCCAAAACTGCATCACCCTTCCGTAAATTGCAGATAATAGCTTCTTATCTGAGACTTCAGTTTGTCATGAGATATCAGCTGCTGTGCAAATTGCAAGTGCAACTAATTATTAGTTTCTGGTTTATTATTGATTGAGCCTTCTATCAAACAAACTATATGATAAGCTGTAATAAACTCTGCTTGTTGCTCTGACTTAAAATTCCTAGTGCAGCAGAACTGAAAAAAAAAATAAGATCAAGTCTCAGCTGATTTAGAAAGATCATTAGTAACCATGTCGTGTATGCAAGAACTGGATTTGGGCCATGCTGACACAAGACAATCAGTTTTCTATATTTGCAGGATGCTGTAATGAAATGCCTGATCTGATGAAGTTAGAGGCATTATGATATTTTCATCATTGTGTAATAAAGCATCAGGAATCCTTCAAGCCTCTAATGTTATTGAATATCTCAGTAGTGTTACTACTAGCAGTGTAGAGTCTGCAATGGAAGGGAAAGCTAAAGGAAGGAGGAGGGAGAATGACTTTGCAGATTGGGATCTTGGTTTAAGGTGAACAGTCTTTTCCAAATTAATGTGTTCTCCACCATCATTAAATGACCTGTACTGTCAGGGTTTTGCATGCACCTGAAACCTCCTAACATATTCATAAATAAGAAATAGTGGGTGGAACAAGTAAATGTTTTTCATTTCTACTACAAATAAAGGTTATTAGAGGGAACGGTATGCCAGTGGGGGTTTTTTTTTGGTTTGGTTTTTTTTTCAGTTACATACTTTTGGTGAATATGTAGTAATATTGCTAGATATTCTTTTACAAGGTGATTTTCATAGAAATTAGTAATGTACTTTTATTCGCATATATGTTTGGAGTTCTGTAGTGGGTTTTATTTATTATCCAAATTTACAATAAATTAATAAAAATGAAAAATTAAAACCAGCAATAACTGAAGTGTTGCTTTCCCAAAGCCCCAGTCACATTCAGCATATTTAATTCATTCCTGTGAATTCAGTGGGTCTTTGTGTAGAAATAATACAAACAGCATTTCTATGTGCCTTCATTGTTTAGCTACTGTACAATTTCTTGTGACTGTTGATATTATTTATAACTAGGAGGTTGGTTTGTTTGTTTTCCATTTGAAAAAAAAAAATAGGCAATGAAACATTTGTTAAATTTATTTCCTTTTGAAACAATAGTAATGGAAGGATTTACATGGACATAACAAAACAAGGACATAAAGAGCTTTATAAAGATCTTCATATAACCTTTTTTTCCCTAAATATATACAGCCAATAGGATTGTTATGTGGTTTGCTTCTTTGTTTAGCAACGAAGCTTTAATTTCCATTTCCACTGTACAGCTGTTGCACTTCTCTCAGATTTTGCTAGCACAAGCCCAAACTGAGGATTGCCAGCAAGGAAAGTCTGTCTGGAGGGAGAAGTTAGGGCAGCCCAACGATCCCACAGCCCCAGCTTTTCCAAGCCAAGCTCTGCCAAAAGTGGGCAGAGGTAGCTCAGATGGGAACATATCCAGGGCACCTGGTGGATGCGCTGACTTGATGCTACAAGTAGCTCCTGCCTAAGCTGTAAAGCTTCACAGCTATCTAGGAAGGAGATTACCTTGCACAAAGCAAGCAAGCACACCACTGAGCTCATCAGCTTGGGCTCCACACATCACACACAGTGCTTTCACAGCTCACAGATGAGAAAGCGCTGCTGAAGCAAACCTCGAGTTGTTCCCCGGGTGGGTGACTCCCAACTTATCTGATAGGACAGGTCACATAATGGCCATGCCCTCTGCTATCTTAATTTTGTGATTAGGAAATGACATAGGACTATGTGGCATGTAGGGCAAGGCCCTTCTTAGCAAAGCCCCTGCAGAATTTTGCAGGATTCTGCTCACTGCATGAGTCCCGTAAATTAAAAATGTTTCAGGCAAATGCTGCAGGGTGGCTTTTCACTTGCTCTATAATAGCAATTATAATCAGGTGAGCACGTGGGACATAAGACTTGCTAAGTGTCTTTCCTGCAGGTCATGTTACTGCCTCCTTCAAGGCAATAGAGCCAAAGAAAATATCCTGTGTACATTTTAGAGGTTCAAACGCTATTTATTTATTTATTTATTTATAATGTTATTGCTGTGAGGGTAAGGTCAGCTGCAACACTCCACTGTTCTTTGTGAGGAAGGAAAAGGTAAACGATAAATTTGTGTGTCTGCACCTATTCAGCTGTGAACATGCTTTATATCTAATAGGTATATCGGTGTGATGTCTAATGCATGCATTCTGTTATGCATTTTGATCATGTTCTTGTTAAATTTTCATGTTCTAAGAAGTCTGCTGGACTAAATAGACTTCCCTCCTGCCCCTAAAATTAATAAGCAAATCTAATGCAATAACTATGATTATCATGATAAAGAGAAGTTTAAAGCATATTGCATAAATTAAGTACATAAGGTAACAAATCCTATATGAGTCGTAAGTAGTCTCCACCTAAGCAGGCTAACTGGCATACATATGGGTGTGAAATATTATACAGTGAAATCTGTGTGCCCTAAAAGACTACCCTAGGTGCTGACAAATACTTTACAACATCAAATTACCTACATTATGCAAACTGGTGCTGCAATTTAACCAGAAAAGGTCTATAATTTGCTCAAGGTACAACAGTTTTTCTT
>JBCJKH010036963.1:0-13047 GCA_039877255.1 Loriculus beryllinus | reverse complement strand
CTTAAATGTAACACAGAGAACAGGCATTATAAAAAGGGGGAATAACCTTCACTTTTTTAAACCACTGTTTCTTTAACAACAAACTTTTTTGCACAGTTTTCATTTTGTATCTTGCATAAGGTCAGTCACTTCAGAAGATGGTTCACCTTTTCCAGCATAGATGGGGTAGATGTAAAAACACAGGGCCACATACAGAGGGCCTATATTCCTACATGAAGCATTTTCTGCTTGCCAGCTTCAGACCTCTGGAGGCATCTCACTAGCTTCTTGACTCAGATGCCTCACTGCTTTCACCAGCATTATATATTCATGCTGCACTGCACTCAGTATAACATCACACCCAAACCAGAGCACTAGGAAGTCCAGTGCAGATGCAGATCAGCAAAAACAGGCTCTATGCAAGGGGGGAAGCATTATGCTTTCTCATGAATTCTATTTTCTCCTGCTTTCTGGAGTAGCCCAGCCTTCCACTGACCTAGATAATGCAAAGATGATTATGCGTTTGAATTTCAAAAGAGCAAGTAGTAGGCTGTTAGCTTTTAACTGCTGTACTCTAATAGGAATATACATGCACGCATACAATTATTGAGCTGCTTTTAGAACAGTAAATGATTTCATTTTAACAGTAATATCTACTTATTCACGTACATGTTTTAATCAGATTTTTAAAATCCTCAAGATACTTTTTTTTTTGAGTGTGACTATTATTTATCAGTTTTCAGCTTCATTGTCTTCCTAGCATTACCTTTCAAAATAAAACAAGCACCAACCAGAACATAACAATAACAAGCATGAGAAAACAGTAATGTTGTTTATATTTAAAAGATCACTTTGAGGAAAGATTGAAATGTTGCCAAGACACTTCAGAAAAGTGAGTTATGCCACAAAAACAGAAAAATGGGATTTCTGAAAGTTATGCGATGCGCACAGTATTGGCACGCTTATTTGCAGGGACAAATATGAGAGAAGAAATATTCCGGCTTAAGTATGTTTTAATGATGATGACTTCAATCAACGTTAAAGCTTCATTAAAAATGATCTCTCCTGATCTTAATGTATTAAAATGTCAGACTGTCACCCTGGTGGACACAGGCTTAGCCATCAGAATGCCTTGTTGATATTGATTTGATTTGTTGATATTGATTTCCATTTCAATTGACAAAAAAGTTTCCAAAATAGTTCATAGGTCTTTGAAAATGATGATTCACCAAAACATAAATATTTTATGAAAATTCATTGGTTTTAATAGAAAACTCTATTTTCATCATTGTGAATTTTGTGCGTTTGTATGACAATAAAATCTCCTCTAAAATTTGAAACACCAACAACAAATTTAAACACATTGACGTGTTTCATTTTGTAAAACTACAGCATTGTTTCTATCTGGATTCAAAATGTATGGGAAAATATCAGAATTTCTCACAGGGGCTTTTTTTTTTTTTTTTTTCTTTAAATTGGGACACTGATATTTAGAGAATAATGCTAAGGAATAGGATTAACTGAGACACTTGGTATCCTAGTATCATTTTGGTAACAGGAGTCCAGCAGCAGTAAAGCTGATTTCTCTGGAGGCAGCAAGCTTATTATGTGTCTCCTAAGACTCCTGTCCATACTATCATTACAATAAACTGATCCTTTCTGAAAACCCTTGCAACAAAGATGGCTGTACAGAGTGCCCAATCTGAGCAATTCCTCATGGATGGAAAGTGCCAAATTCACAGCCCTTTCGGAAGGAATGTCCTGCCCTGCACTCCTCAGAGAGCCCACAACTGAGGCATTAACTCAGGCACTCCTGAAGGCACTGCCTGCACCCTCTCCTCATGTGGTTTCTCTAAACTCCAGTGTTTTATGACAGGTCGGGTACCCTGTCAGGCAGCTTTCCATTTCACCCCATCTCTATGGATAAGCATTGTTATGGGGCTAGACTGTACCACCAAGAGACTGTGTCACAAGAGAGAAAGGTGGGAGGAAAAAAACCCTCTGCACTCATGGAGAGGTAGAGTGGCATTTTTCAAAATCTATCTTTACAATGAATTAACAACCTTCTTAAACTATGCCTTTTCCTTTCCCTCTACTCTGTACACCCAGCTGCGGTCAGGTAGGGAAGTAATGTGGTTCTATGTATCTGCCTTCTGTCTACTTCTTCAAACTCTTCCTGACTCCTAACAAGTCCAGCTGAGACCCAGTAACCCCAATGTATCCATAAAGATAAAAGAGGTGTCTGCTTCTGGGTTCCTGTAACAGCACTAGTCACCCTGCAGCCCTATGATATCACAGTCACATCATCCAAACACAGTAATTTTGCTGTGGTCTGAGGAAAATGAACCACTGTGCTAATTAGAGGATGATGTACTAGGGGACCTGCTGCTCCATTAGCACCAGTTCAATAGGATGCGCTCTGACAGTGGAAAAGCTGTGCCAGGACTCATCCCTCTCACTGTCTCGCATGTCTCCAGCCTGCCAACAATCATCACAAAACTTATTAAACTTTTGCCTTGCGAATAACTGTAAATGGTAGCTAGAAAACCACAAAAAAGACCCGCAGAACAGTATGTGAATCTATTTTCAGCATGCATTTTGCAAAGCAAAATGACCACAGATGAGTACACAGTCTTCTCTGGATTTGATAAATTCTTCGATGAAGACATGCATGGGATTATCCGGAACAGCAGGATCTGCTGCGGGCATTCTGCAACGATCTCGACACTGCTGAAAAACTGGATGCTTTCTGGAAAACGAACAAACAAAAATCAGCACTGTTAGACGCTGCCTGTGAGCTTTCACTCCTTACTTCGAAGAAACTGCCTTTATCCTCAGTCTACATCACGCGGGAAGCGCCTCCAGGTGGGTGCGATGACATCCCTTCTTCGGCTTAAGTCCTGGCGGGCAGGGGGACTTCCCCATCACCCCAGGCACGCTGCCCGTGCTGACCTGAAGCAGCAGCGGACGCAGCAGCGGACACAGCAGCCCAGCAGGCCGGACCGCGAGGCACCGTCCGCATCCGCAGTCAACCGGATTCCCCAGCAGCAAAAGCGCGCCAGGCCCTGCTCTGTGGGCTCACAGCCCCGCTCGTTACCGACAAGCGACCGAAATAAGCCCTGGGGGGCCCGTGAGGGCGTAAACCCAGGGTGCCCGCCGCGTTCCTCCAGGGGTCCACGGCTCCGGCGCCACCGCGGATGGAAAAGCGGCCGTGGGCGGACCCACGCAGCCGACCACCGCAGCTGCGGCGCAACCTGCGCTCTACCGCGGTGAGGGCCGTTCCGCACACCCGCGGCGAAGAAGCAATGAAAGGCGAAAGAGCCCAGTCCGGCGGGAAGGCAGAGAGCACCAAGACAACACCAGCACCGGCCACCCGGTCCCGCTCCCGCCGGCCGAGCCGTCGCGCCGCCGCTGAGGTGGCCGCGGAGCGCCAGCGCCCCCTACCGCCCGCCTGCCTGACCTGCGCGGGGCTCCGCGGCCTCAATAGAGGAGAGAGACACGGAGGAGCCGCTGCCGCCACCCCCTCCCCGCTCAGCTCCACACCCAGCCGCGGCCCGCGGCGGAGGCCGGAGAGCGCAGCCCCCCGCGCGGTACCGCTGCAGTCTCCCGGGCAGAGGGACGAGACACAGAGAGGGCGAGCATCAGCCGCCCCCCGAGTAGGGGGTGTGTCAGCACGGGGCGGGCACGGGGGGGGGGCTGATAAAGGCGGTGGGCGGGGCGGCGGGCGGGGCGGCGCGTCGCCATTGGCCGGCTGCGGGAGTGATGTCACCGCTATGAAACGCTGATAACTAGTTGGGCGAGGAGCCGCGAGTTTCGCAGAAGGGGGAGCGCGCGCGCGGCAGGGCGGGCGGCGCGAGGCCGGGGGCAGGGGCAGAGCCGAGCTGCACGAGCCCGGCCCGGCCGCGGGGCTGTGGGCAGCATCGCGCGCGCCCGCCCGCCAGTCGCCCCGCGGACTGCGCCTCGCAGCGCGGCGGGGGCCCGGCCCGGCTCGGCTCGGCTCGGGGCGCCTCGGGGGCAAGGTGCGGCGGCTGAAGGGGGGCGGTGGTTCAGAGGCTTTGTCGGCTCGGAGCGCGGCGGCGGGAAGAGCGGCGCCTCGGTGAGAGCCCACCATGGTGCAGCAAGCGGAGAGTACGGAGGCGGAGAGCAACCTGCCCCGGGAAGCGATGGACACTGAAGAAGGAGAGTTCATGGCTTGCAGCCCCGTCGCTTTGGACGAGAGCGATCCGGACTGGTGCAAAACGGCGTCGGGGCACATAAAGAGGCCGATGAACGCGTTCATGGTGTGGTCTAAGATCGAGAGGAGAAAAATCATGGAGCAGTCCCCGGACATGCACAACGCGGAGATCTCCAAGCGCCTGGGCAAGCGGTGGAAAATGTTGAAGGACAGCGAGAAGATCCCGTTCATCCGGGAGGCGGAGAGGCTGCGGCTCAAGCACATGGCTGATTACCCTGACTACAAATACCGGCCCAGGAAAAAGCCCAAAATGGACCCGTCGGCCAAGCCCAATGCCAGCCAAAGTCCGGAGAAAAACGCACCCACCAGCAGCGGCGGCAGCAAAAGCGCCAAGAGCTCCAGCAAGAAGTGTAGCAAGCTGAAAGCCTCCTCCGCCTCCTCGCCCCCCAAGCCGGGAGCCAAAGCCGCCCACCACGGGGACTACGCGGGGGACGAGTACGTCTTCGGCACCCTCAAAGTGAGCAGCAAGACGGTCAAGTGCGTCTTCATGGATGAGGAGGATGACGAGGAGGAGGACGAAGACGAGCTGCAGCTGCGGATCAAGCAGGAGGCGGAGGATGAGGAGGAGGACGAGGAGCCGGGGCCGCAGCAGCTGCGGCGCTACAACGTGGCCAAAGTGCCGGCGAGTCCCACCTTGAGCTCCTCGGCGGAGTCCACCGAGGGGGCCAGTCTCTACGAGGAGGTGCGGAGCGGCGCCGCGGCTGCGGGCGGCGGCAGCAGACTCTACTACAGCTTCAAGAACATCACCAAGCAGGGCCCGCAGCCGCCGCAGCAGCCGCCCGGTCTCTCCCCGGCCTCCTCCCGGTCCATCTCCACCTCGTCGGCCGGCAGCGAGGAGGCGGACGACCTGCTCTTCGACCTCAGCCTCAACTTCTCTCAGCACGGCCACGCCGCCGCCGAGCTGGGAGCGGGTGCCGCCGCCGGGAACCTCTCCCTCTCGCTGGTGGACAAGGACCTGGACTCCTTCAGCGAGGGCAGCCTCGGCTCCCACTTCGAGTTCCCAGACTACTGCACCCCGGAGCTGAGCGAGATGATCGCTGGCGACTGGCTGGAGGCGAACTTCTCCGACCTGGTGTTCACGTACTGAGCGGCGGCGAGGGGCGGCGGAGCCGGAGCTGCGCGACGCCGGCGATGATGATACGATGATGATGCTGATGATGATAATTAAAAAAAAAAAAAAAGTCTTGTTTTCTTTAGAAAAAAAAAATCTTGAAGTTAGTTCCGAGCCCGGGAGTTGTGATTTTTTTTAACTTTTTTTTTTTATTTTTACTTTTTTTTTATTGCATTTGGTGATCACAACAACAACAGCAAAGGCAAATGGGACTGGGGGAAAAAATGATACAGAAGGCGCTGTTTGAAGCTTGTCGGTCTCTGATTGAAGTCTGGAAGATGGTCTGCAAAGAAGTCTTGTGGCAGCACAACTGTTACTCAAGGGGGTTTGTGGATTTTTATTTTTTTTTTCCCGTGAGAGATCTTGAAGAACTGTTCTATTTTTTTTATTATTATTTTTCCGAAAGGGACCATTGCAACTTTTTTTGGAGGGAGAAAACTGATGTCTTCTATGCATCCGATTCTTAACAAAGCTGCAGGGAGCTTGAAAAAATGCAGACTGTACAAACGCTTACAAATAACTGAACTGACTTAAGATCAGAGTTTACTTTTCAGATCAAATTGTTTATGGTTTTACAAATGTGATTTCTACTTGCCAACTTTTTTTTTTTGTAACTTGTTCCCTTATACCTCCTTGATTGAATACCAGACAGCCTAGACCTCAGTACAAAAAGGTATTGAAACATTTTTGATACATAACAGACCTCAGTCTTTTTTAAAAATTAATATATTTTCAGGCGTATTTTTGTACAGTGAAAAGGGAACATTCTTGCTGTGTTTTTTCAGTAAGACTTTTCAGGCACTTCTTCCCTTTTATTTTCTTTTTTTTTTCCTCTGTTTTTAGCATGCAAGTTTGTTGGTACGTTACGTCCTGGTTTTAAAAGGATTAAAATTTTAAAAAAATAATCCTTGCATCTAAAGGCCTTGTGGTTTTAAAAAGAAAAAAAGAAACAAACACTTTTTTTGTACAGCTATAGTTCAGATTTGTTCAATATTTGTAGGTAAAGATTTATTGAAAATGGTGATATAGACCTCAGAGCTGTTATCTTAGTTTAAAAGATTGTATATGTACTGTACTATAGTAGGACTTTATGTATCTCATACGCTGTGATATGTGGATGGGGCCCCAGATGGAAGGTATGAAACTGGATTCTCGATTTTAGCAAAAAAAAAAAAAAAAAAAGAAAAGAAAAAAGGCACATAGTTAAAAGTTTCTCATGTTGTGCAATATAATCTAAAGTACAGACCATCTGCATATTTTGTAGCAAATGATGGCAAAAGCAGACTTGTGCACTGTCAACATCATAGCCTGGTTTTTTTTTTTTTTTAAATGCTGAAAGTCTGTATCTTGACAATTTTAATAAATCAGCTGGAACTGATAGAAACTCGTATCGCTATTAGTGTCTGTAGAAGGAACGCTGGAGATGCCGTGTTGTCACCCCTCGCCTGCGGAGGAGCGGTAGCTGTAGGCTGTTGTGCATGACCGTAGCTAGGGGGGAAGGAGAGTAAGGACTGCTTCTTTTCTTTGCATTTTTTTTTCCGCCTCCCGTCACCTTTCCCTCCCATCCCGGCTTTGCTCCGCGGGGCCCGATGGGTGCCGGCCCACAGCGGCGTGGTCTCCATCAGGCGGGGCCGGGGCTGGCTTGCTAGGAGCCTGGCCGAACGGTGGCAGGTTGGCTTGTCCCGGCTGTTTTCTGCTCTCCCGCCTCCCCCCCCCCCAGCCCGATGAACGAGCCCGGCACCCCGGGGGCCGCCCCACCGGTCCCCCGCGTCTGGTTTCCGGGGAGGGGGGCGCGGATCCCCCTTTTCCACCCGACCTGGTCCTCTTCGCGCTGCGCTTTTTGTCCTTCCCCTCTCCCCTTTTTGATGAATAGCCTGGGCGAGACCCGAGGCGGAGATGCTCAGCGCAGTGGGGCTGCATCTCTTCCGCCCCCCTGCAGCGCTAGGCGCGGCAGGGCGGCCCCGGCCCCTCTTCGATGAGCCTCCCGGGGGACAAGGGCAGGAGGGGGGGGTACGAGCTTCTGCTGTAGGTGAGCAGACTTTTTCAGTGTGCTATTTTTTTTCTTTTCTATTTTTTTTTTTTTAACAGTAAGAGCCATCAGATCTCAGTTGCGCTCTCTGAAATAACTGCTGATGGCAATAAACAGATTCACAAGGTAGAAGTTTGTTTCTCAAGAGTTTACTTTTTATCTGATAGGCATTGGTAAATTATTGTTTGGTTTGGTTTTTTGTTTTGTTTGTTTTTTTTTTTTTGGGGGGGGGGGGGTTTGTCTCCACTAATTAATGATCCAGCTGTTTACAGGGACAATTCACTGTGCTGGTATTTTGGTGGCAACCACTGCTACAGGCTTTCAGACTTGCTGAAATGAAAATCCTGCATACACATTTGTAAGGCATAATAAAACATAACATTAAAACCTGCATGCATGTTATGTTTAATCAAAGACAACTCTTAGGCATTTAAGTGGTGAGATATCTTACTTTAGGTTAGTTAAACTGGTAGTAAAATGATTAATATAATCTGATCTCTTTATAATAATAATAATAATAATAATAATAATAATAAAACACTCATGATTCTAAATAAAAGTTGTTTGGCCTAAATCTTTGCTATCAGAAAAGAGATATAGCATATCTGGGAACTCAAATTTATGTCTTGCATTGTGATAATTCTTTATGAGAAACTGTGTTTTAAAACAAACTTAATTACAATATACAAGATATCCTTGGCAATGGATAGTCCTCAATAAAACAGAGTTTCTTGAATTTTCAGTTTTTGGTCTCAAATGATTAGTGTGTTCTCCATGTAATAACTTAGAAATCAAATTGAAAACAAATGACATTTATCTCTTCTAAGGCAAAAGAGTGAAAGAAAATAGATACACTGAAGTGCTCTAGCCTAGCCATTCACTATCCTGCTATTGAAAATCCGGTTTTGGGCTAGGGTGATGGAGTAAGTTGATCAGGTTCTAAGTCTTAAAACTGAGCCAAAATTCTCTTAGTAATTCTTGAAGCTATCATGAGAGTAGAGGGACTTGCTCTTCTAGTCCCTTTCTTCTGATATGCATCCTTGTTTAGTAAAGTGATAATAGGCAGTGTCATTAAACATTTGTGCTTTACAGATGTTCAATGAGTTATGAGCGATTATGGTCAAATATAGGCTGCATTTAGTTTGCATTGTAATAAGGTCTGTGTCCCAGCCTATGGAAGTTTTGACTTGTATATAGTTTTGGGAGCTGTTTTTTAAAATTACCATTTAAAATATTAGTCAAGGATAAGTGATGTAAAGGATCCAAGTATAGAGCAGTCAGGCAAATTTTAAAAGAGCAACAGGTCTACTTTAATCAATTAATATAATACCCACTCAGAAGTATATCTTTTCTTCTTCTAGATGGGAATTATACAATACTGTTTCAGAAGAATTATTCTGAGTGAAGGTATATGGTGCAGGGAAACAATTTTTTGTCCAGACAGTTGAGTTTCTTTAATTTCAGAGTTTATTGTTGCGTATTGCTCAAGGAAAAATTAGGTAGTGTTCTGTTTAAGTCACTACATTGTTAGGGCTAAAGTTTGATGCTGTTGAATGCCTAAGCTCCTGCTGATGTCAGCGAGAGTAAAAAACCAATCTTCTTATCATGAAAAATGGCATCTGCTAAGCTAGTCTTTTTCTTTTTTTTCCTTTTGTCATATCTGATAAGATTCATGCCTTCTGTTTCTCTTATTTTCCTGTGTTCACAGGAATCCTTGTTGACATGCTAGAACAGTCCTGTTGCAGGCTTAGTATCTCCTGTGGCCTTTTATTCCACATTCTTAGCATTTGTCTTTGTACAATACTACTCTAAGTGTAATAGGATTCAGTGATGGAAGGGGGAAAAATTAGCTTTTTTAATGTAGAAAGACAATTTATTTGGTAACACTGCGGATGTCAACTCAATGTAAGATATAACCAAACATTCTGATTCTTTTTTTAGGTTTGAAGTGATTATTTTTGTAAATTTACCATTTTTAGCCGTCTGTTGTTTTTATTATGTTTTTCCTCTTCTTCTTTTAAAAGAACCACAACCAAGAAATGTTTTCTTCTTTTAAGTTCAGTCTTTATCAAATGTGGTAAAAAGACTCATTTCAAGCATCCTTTGAGTGCTACATGCTCTTTAGGCATTCGTTGTCATTCAGATGAAACTTCTTCGAGTCTACTGAATGTGATTTGCATGCATGCAGTCTGATCCTTCACACATGCCTGTTTGAGGAAAATGCAACTCTTGTTACACCGAGGTAAAACTAGTGTGGGGTCAAAGTCAGGGCCATAGAATTTTTAGGTGTTTGATACTCAATACAGCTCAAGAAATTCCTTTTTACATCTTCACAATTGCTGCCTAGTAAAGCCTTAAACCTGCACTGGTTAAAAAACAAAAAAAATTCTCATTGAGTTTAATGGGAGTTTTTGCCACAAGGGCTGCTGGCAGGGTAGATGTCTTAGCTCATCCTAACCTTCATTTGTAAGCGTGTCCAGGGAAAAAAAACAAACAACAAATACTTAACACAATGAGTTGCCTTACATTTCCCCTACTATAGAGTTGTATTCCTTTGGTTTATTTCCTTTCCTCTCACCCACATCGAAGGCTGTGATTGTTTTTGTTTTTCTTAATTTTTTTGCACACTACCTATACCAATTAACTGCCTAATTAGTTTTATCTTCTCTACATGGATGCAGTGAATTTGTAAGAGAATTTCACAAGCAAGTAGTTTTTTAGTGAGTTTAAAGTAAATAGAGTTTTAAAGACCTATTTTTATATTCAATATAAAGCACAAATGTGCAGAAAGTGTAGAATGACTTGCAAAAAGGGAAACAAAAGTTCGTAATATTTCATGTATAAAAGTAATACCTTCTTTGGGTTGAGATTCTCTTAGAAAACCCAATACTTATGCCAGTGCAAAGATAGGATTATTTTGAAAACTCTTAGAAAATTGTGATTGACAGCAATTTCAAAGGAATGACTTCTGTAGATACAAGGAAACCCCTAAAGCAATATGGATAAGAAGGGGTGAATGGTTTTCAATGATGAACAACCTGGAAGTGTGAGAATGGAGGTTTCAATCCTTATTAATTAATCAAATTTCTTCTTTTGTGGTTAGTTGCAACATCGGGATTTTCTGTGAAGTGCAGTCTTGAAGGATGAAAAAGCGCAAGGGCGTGCCAAACTTCTAAGCCTTGCAAATACTCAGAAACAGGTTTAGTTTAGAATTATCTATTGTTAATTAGGGCTTTAGATTTTGGTAATTCCCACTTTCAAGAAAATCCAGACACTAATTTACCGCTTGAAGAAATTTGATGAAATAATAATGATTAATCCAGGAACTCCCATTGTCACAATTTGTTTTTGTTTCCATCGTCCTGCTTATCTCCAAAACCAACTTGCCTCAACTCTTGGTGAAGCCAGGGAGAAGAGTTATATGCCATTGTTAGTTCATTTACAATTTGTATCTGGTTTTGCTCTTGTACATATGTTGGCGTTTTGGAGTCTTTACATAAATGCTGTGATACTTTTTTTCCTCTTTCCTTCAATTTTTTGGTGGGCTGTTTTAAAATGGAGGCCTGTTTTCCAGTGTGGGACTTTCGATGGTTACAACATTTCAATGATGTTGCATGATGGCCACAGGTGGGGGAAATTGAATGTTTTAGAGCAGTTTTTCAAGCATGACACTTTTAAAATATGTAATTTCAAAGACTTTTCAAGGCCACATGAAATTAGTTTTCATAGCCACTCCAGGTCTTGGGGGGAAAAGCTGAAAAGTACTTTTGTTTAGAAGTCTGAGTGATGGTGGGGGGGAAACCTTTTCTTGAGGTTTTTGCATGCCAGTGCACGGCCTATTGCTGTGAGAGAAGGAAGATGGTAAGGCTGCTTGAGGCAATGCACTGGAGGACAAAGTGTTTTCTAGCACTAGAAAAAGAAAATGCATGGCAAAGTTTTGTCTTCTAGTAGACTATATAGCATGCAGAGTTTAGTATGTGTCAAAACAGTGTATGACATTGCTGTATCAAAGTTGTAAAATTAAGCATTATTTATTGAAAACTATGTATTTTTTTTGTAAAAACCTGATCACCTAGAGGATTAATATCAGTGACTTGTGCTAGTGCTACAAACTTAACCAGCTTCTTTACTACAGTACTTGATATGCAGTGTTAATGCTCAGGGTTGAAACCAGTCCACTCCAATGTCTTTTTTTGCAAGAGTTTTTAAATAAAGGAACAACATAATGCAATTGTTCAAAAGACTCTAATAAAACTGTGTGATCAATCTTCCTACGTGGTTTTATGTGGAGTTTTTTTGGTTTTGTTTTTTTTTTTTACCAGTGTTGCATTTAATAAATGCAGTTCAGCAATTATGGTGAATCCACTCTTCAGTCTGTGGGCACCCAAAGCTCAAAGTCAATGGGAATACTGTGTCTTTCAAAAAAACCCTCAGTGAATAGTTATGGTTAATGTAGGATGTATAGAGGGTGAGTGCTGTTCTGGCACACCTGACAGACACCGAAACAGAGAACTGCCAATTAACTTGCTCTTTTTTTTCTGGTTAAGAGTCTGGATAAAACAGTGAAGTATTTTCTGATAAACATTTCAAATATTGCTTTGAAGTTGACCATGAAATAATGAAA
The DNA here is from genome assembly GCA_039877255.1 of Loriculus beryllinus. NCBI lineage: Eukaryota > Metazoa > Chordata > Aves > Psittaciformes > Psittacidae > Loriculus > Loriculus beryllinus. Next base: position 1,070 of record JBCJKH010036963.1, on the reverse strand, counting down.
TAAGGTGGATCACATGCCAGCAAACCCCATTTCTCTCTGTATCTTTTTCTACAAACAATTTACCATCTAAATGTATTTTGGCATAGAAAAAAAATCATTCTGTATTAAGATTCTAGTTATGAAAATGTTTTTATGAGAACCCTGTAATCAATTATTTGAACTATAAAAAGGTGTTTTTAATGTGTTTATGTGGTGAAAGTTTGTTGTATATTAAATATTGTTTTATAGAAATGATGGAGTTATATTGTTACAAATTCAAAATTTGTAATTAACACAAGGCGTCTATTGCTGAAATTAACCTTCTAGAGCTCCTGCCAGTAGGCATATTCCCATATTTCAAAAAATATACAAGGATCATCTCTTCCTTGCTTGTATTTAATGTCTATAATTCTGCAAATTTACATGGGGATTAAATTATCATCTGATAATACCTTCCTTCCCATCAGAGGTTATTGGTTACTCCTAATACCCAGGAAATAATAGAAAAATTCTAGTCAGCTTGAACTGTAGCCAATACAAGCCTTTAGACCTGGGAGGAATCAATTCACCAAATAAAGGGTTCCAGGTAATTTTGTATGACTGTTGAGCACAGTTCTTTCCATAGTTCCTCTTCTTTCCTTATCCAAACAGTTATCTGAATAGATCCTTTCTCCAAAAAAACACTTCTTGGATAACAAGTAATGACTTCTGTTTAGCTTATCAAACCTATTGAGAACACTCAAAAAAATTCTATATAGTTTCAAAAGTCTGTTCTAGTAGTATTTTTTTGTGTGAATGAAGAAGTGTAACTGATGTGAAGTAAGGGTTTGAATGTGACTTGTCATAGCAAAAATAGGAAATTTAAGCTGGTCATTGTAAATCAGTGAAATAAAATCTTTATATACAGCTATCATACCACTATCCTTTCTGTATATCTAAAAAAATAGTTTCAGGAAGCATTTTTAAGGTATTTTAGAAGGTTTTGAACCAATGAACTGAGAGTAATCCACAGTATTTTGTTTTGATTTTAATTCCCATAGAGTTTAACAGGGTGTATTAGACAGGCACTTGAAAATGGATAGTCTACTTGT
>JBCJKH010036957.1:648-25526 GCA_039877255.1 Loriculus beryllinus | reverse complement strand
GGAAGGGTTTTTGGTTTCTGTGCTGATCAATGCCTGTGTCTTCACTTTGACTTGCACAACTGAAATTGCCTGACGATACTTAAGGAGTTGCATTTGAGGAACAAATACACAAGAGAAACAGCTATCAGCTAATCAGTTAAATGCAGCATTTCTGTGGTGGAATAAAATGTAATTAAAATGGGATTTCTCTTTAAAACTATTCCTTTTAAATATGTGTCTTCATAAGGTAAAGCTCCGCACAAATTTAGATGGGATATAAAATTTTCTCCTCATGATGGCAGATTAAGAGGTGGAACTAAATCAAAACAATTTTCTATTAGGTTTTTATTATTATTTTACATTTACACTCTTATTAGATTTGATTAACTTTTCCTAGCAAAATTAAATAAAGTGGACATCCTGTCATATGTCACAGATTTCCATACCAAGTGAGAAAATTTATGCATTGTATATGTTATTTAACTGTTTAAACACAGATTTTACTGGCAAATAAAACAAATCTCATGAATACAAATTGCTATTAGATGTTCTAACTGCTTGTTTGTATGTCACTGGGCTCTACACTTAAAATACAAGGTTTTGTCAGTCTAGTGGTTGGAATTCTCAGTTTGAAACCCAGAGACAGCTGCATATGATGAAGTTTTAAAAAATATTTTTAAAAATATATGTTCTATTCCTGTTTAAATGGGAATGACTCTTTCTACATATTTCATTACTTTGAAATATTTTAGTTTGTGGAAATGACCAAGAAAGTTGCTAACAAAAAGCCCTAAAGCTTGACAATTACTGCTAACTTTCTCTGCTTGCCCCTTTCCTCACAATGTATTTCTTTCAGCAATGCATTCTGCACAAAATGGAAAAGCTGAAACTTCCCTCTGGAATCCTTTTAAAAGGGAGGTTATAAATGTTTTATATCGCATCTCAGGGTATTATGCTGTTTCCCCAGGAGGCCAAGCCTTCAATACGCTACTTTAAAAGTGCTGTAGGTTAGTTACTTGCTTCCTCATTTACTGTCTGCATGAACATAATGTCCCTTACACTAACCATGCAGTAATGAGTGGCAAGGAGAGTAATTTCTTCAGCTGTACAAACACCTGTCTTAGAGACTATTATATTTGCAAATGAAGTGATCTTTCTGTCACTGGTATTTTTGTTACAATTTGCCACTGCTGATCAGCATGAAGAGTCTTTACAGAGAACTCCCATTTCCCTTTTAAGGGTTTTTTTCTATGGCTATTTTATTTTAAATAGAAACAATTTCATAAACTAGAGAACCTCTTCTTCTCCCTGAAGGTCTGTCTTCCACCCTCTCTCTTTATAGACACAAAAATCCTAGTAGTTTTACACCACAATGGCCAAACACATTATGCATTGGTAACGTATTTGAAGAAAATATTTTTTTTCTTAATTTTTTTTAACATTCTACTTCTGGCTACACTGGGACCGACACCACGACTCCTTCTTGAGCAAAAACAGAACTCCAAGTGAGCATATTGAGTTTATGAGTCATGCCCACCATGCAAGTGGAGGTGCATGTGGCAGAGGACTCATCTCCTGTGTCTCCCTAATTGTTCCCTCTGGAAAACCCAGAGCTGCCCTTGCCTGGCTCTTTGTGGTCCCAATAGGCAGCTCTCCATCTCATGTGAGTCGTAACTGTGCAGCAGAGCCTCCAGATCCCATTCCATCTCACTTTTGCTGAGTAAGGCTCTGTGCTATTTTATATATATATATATATATATATATATATATATATATAAAAGAAAAAAAGCCCTAATTACATTGTAGAGGGCAGGCACAGATTTTGGCCATGATATTTACAACCTCTGGCAGTCAATAAGGAACTGAATAGTTTTAAATACATTCCAGATACAGCTGTGATCATGTTAGGGAGATATTTCACTGATGAGAAAGTGACAAGTAAAGAATATCTTGATACTGTTCAAATTTTACTAGTCTTTGTTAAACTTCAGAGTTAATACCTGCAGCTTTTAATGGGACAGTTCCCATCTTTTAGAATTACTGTTTGGAAACTCCTCTGTCTGCATTTGAAGGTGACCTCTGTAACTGTACTGGTGAGGTATTAATGAAAACTAATTCCTTAACTAATTCATGGTAACTAATTATGCAGGAGCTTAAAAGGAGTTGTGGAACTACACATTATGGTTGTATTACTCCATTAAACATTTTGCTCTGACTTGTGTAAACAGGCTTAAGTCACGAGACTATAGGCAACTCCTGTTGATGAAAAGGGATGGAGAAAGTTATTGCATTTCACAATGTAATTTCTTTATGAAGGTTTGCTTTAATGCACAAACCTTGTACAAAAAAAAAAAAATATTCATACTTATATACATAAAAATATAGCTTTTACAGTTTCATTTAATAAATACTTTACAAATGCTACCAGTGAAAAACTCAATGAGAATACACTCTAACGAAACACGAAATGTAGCTTTGTGTCATGGTTTAAGCCCAGCTGGTAACTCAGAACCATGCAGCCATTTGCTCACTTCCCCTCTTCCCTCCGCTCCCCCCACTTTGGGTGGGATGGGGAGGAGAATCAAAAGAATGTAAACCCCATGGGTTGAGATAAGAACAGTCCAATAACTGAAGTATAATATAAAACTACTGCTGCTACCACCAACAATAATGATGATAATGGGAATAACAAGAGAGGAAAGGAAAAAACCCCAAACCAATAAACTACCCGCCAACCGATACTCAGCCTGACCTGAGCAGCGACCTGGGCCTTCCGGGTAACTGCCCCCAGTTTATATACTGAGCATGACATGCTGTGATATGGAATACCCCTTTGGCTAGTTTGGGTCACGTGTCCTGTCTCTGCTTCTCCTGGCCTCTTGTGTCCCTCCTCACTGGCAGAGCATGAGAGACTGAAAAGTCCTTGATTGGAGTAAGTATTACTTAGCAACAACTAAACCATGGGTGTGTTATCAACATTGTTCGCAGACTTAAGCTAAAACACAGCACTGCATCAGCTGATAGGAAGGAGAAAAATAACTGCTTCAGCTGAAACCAGGACACTTTGTAAAAACATCTTTTCCTTAGATAAAAGAAAGAACTTAGAACTGATGTGATCATTTCCATGAAGAAGGACAACTCTGGTGTTACCAAATAACTATGCTGCAAACCATGCTTATTACCTATGTAGTCACTGGCTTCTTAACAGCATATCTACCACTACTAATGAAATTTTTCCATACCAGTGGTAGGTCCAGAAGAAGGTGAACAGATAGCTTCTGCCCATCACTTATTTCATTGCTTAAGAAAGGTTTTCACGTAGTATTGGAACTGAAATTGTTATTTGTTCTACACTTCTACTCTGGGAATGCCCTGAGAGGCTGCTCTGACAGTGCAGGGTAATAAAGTACACAGATGGGCTCCAGGAATGTTGGGACAGTGCTCAGTGAAGGCTTCCTATTACTGAAATCCACATACTGCCATGTGTATGATCTCACTGGAGCTATTAGACTGACCCAAATGCTTCCCTCTGCACAAAAAAGAGAAATTCTTACCTGAAAATACTTACCAGAAGGAACAAGCCATACCTTTCCAAGTCACAGAGGGCATATGGAGCCACTCTGGTGATTGAGCAACATCGCAGTCCATCCATTATCTCACTTCATGGTTTTAACTGGCAGATCTGCAGATGGACTAGACAAAGTCATTTGGCCTCAGGCATTTAGGAAGCTGATGTCCTCACAACCTTAAAAAACTGTGAGTATTCTCTAACTGCTCCTCCCTTTGCCTCTGCTCTACAAGACACCATGGCACAGCCCTCCTGCTTAAGTGTTCAGCCTCTTCCTCCAACAGACAGCAAAAAGGATGTGTCTGTAGGAGCAAAATTGGGGTAAGACTTGAATAACAGGGATGCATTTTCCAAGAGAAGAACTTGGCAAGCAGAGAATTGTAGTTGCTTGAGTTTCAGTTTGCCTGTTTCTTGAGCCAACAGATAAAACTGCATTAGCTGTCCACTAAGTCACATTGTCCTGTAATTATTTCAATGTACAATTATTTCAGTCTAAAGTAGTGTGTGTGTATAATTATCTACACCTGACATACAAATATGAAACACATATGGAAGGCAAAATTGTGTCATAATTTGATGAGCAAATCATATTCACCTTGGTAACGCACTTTTTAAGGATGTTTCACTGTAGTGCACGATGAATCTTCGGAGTTACTGGGGCCTTTGAATGATACAAAGGTGTAAAAATCTGACATAAATCACACCATTAGAGAAGTATACTAATCTTATTTTACTAAGAAAGTACTAACAATAGGGTTTAGCAGCTCATCGTATTAAATATCTTTTCTAGTAATGAGTCACAAGAATTATAAGACAAATTTCAATATGCTCTCACAGAACAGAAAGTAATTTAAGTGAATCACCTGCTCTCTCTAAGCTTTCCTCCTCTCTCACAAATTAAGAAGTATCACTGATGCAACATGATCATAAGCAGAATGTACTTGAGCTATTGCAGGATAAATGAGGTACAGTGCCTAAAGAAAGCATGTCTAGTTGTTTTCCTTTGGAGTGGATTCAAAATTTACAAGACACAACACAAAAATCTTGGGAAAACCTCCTGCTGCTCTGTGTTAAGGTTAACTTGGAAAACTAACACATAACTTTGTGCTTGGGTTGCTCTGAAATTGAAGACAAGCTTATTTTGCTGGCGTGAATATTAATAGTTTGCTCACAGAAATCACCTGTTTTAAGTATTGGCTATAACTTCCCGAGCTCTCAGCTACCTTCAATTGCCTCCTGTGCAGCTCCCGCTGAAGCCTATTACTGTTCCATACACAGAACCAGACCTTGGGAAGTTCAGCTCTTCTGAGAAGGGTAATGTAAGGTGGCCAGCTGGGAAAAAACCCAGGAGGAATGGAGCAGCTGCACACCTGCCTCCCTCAAATGCCTGCTTGCAAGTGCTGCTGTGTACCCAAAAGTAGTTCAGCTCCTGCAGAGGATAAATATTTGTTACAGCTAACAGACACCTTGGCACAAAATTAGCACATTTGGAAACATGCGAAAGAAAATAAATGAAAGAGCAGCACTACAGTGTTTACGTTACTTTGATACAAATACTTCAAAGCAAACTAGCCACAGCCCTTAAGACTTACAGGGCCAGAGCGTACCACAGAGGTTTCTGCAAAGTCTCTTACACAATTTATTTATTAAAAGAAAGCTCACAATCCACTTCCCTGCTGTCCTCCTCCCTGGGGAGTTCGCTATGAGCACAGGACCTGTGATGGCTGAAGCAAGGGCACACCTGGCTGTCCCCGGAACAGATGACATGGCTGGGCTGGACTTTTGAAAGGAGCATTGAGCTGAGGCCAGTGATGTTCAAAGGGCATGGACTCCAGCACAAAGCCTATTTCCGGTAGGACCTAAAGCATCTGGGATGCTTTCATTCTCTTTCACCAAGGTCTTTTCACGGCCTCATTCTTGGTTACTAAAAAGGATTTTTTTTAAAAAGGACTTTTATATGAGAATTCTGTCCTGCATTATTTTTTTGGTATTTTCTTGAAGAATTGTTATGGAAAAAAAAAAAAAAAAAAGGAATAACAACCAAGAACATAACTTTTTGTTGTCACTCTTGAAAGAGGCATCTCCCTGACAGAGTAAATTCTCCTGCAAAGAGTTTTCTATTGCCACAGCCAGGCTTCTTGTACACAAAGCAATGTATTTAAAGGTATCTCTGCATTAAACTTGAGGCCTTCCCCAGGGTTTAGCATGCAGTATTTAGCTGTCTGAAGAAGAATCTTAGGCCTCTCTCAACTATCTCTGTTAAAAATCTCTTTGTTGGCAGAGCCTTATTATAGCATTGAATACTTGGTGCCTAGAAGGTGCTATTTACTCCATGCTCAGTCTTGAAGGAGGAGGTGCAGCTGTTTGAGGGGATTTGTTATATGATTCCAAAAGCATTGGCGCTGTTCAAGCAGTAAGTGTTATCGGGGAGCTAATAAAGAAAATGCAGCACATTCTTCTGCAGAGCACTACCAGTATTTATTTTGCAGTAGCATACCTCCTACAAGATCAAGTTGCTCAAAACCCCATTCACTCCTTCCAGGGATGAGGCAGCCACAGTTTCTCTGGGAAACCTGTTCCAGTGCCTCACCACCCTCACAGGGAAGATTTTTCCCTAGAATCTAATCTAAAACAACTGTCTGTAAATACAGAAGTAGCTTTTGCTTCTCCCTACTCCAAAAAGTTTGCAATAAAACATGATGGTATGCTTCTAAAAACATTGTTCCTAATGTATGTAAAACATCTACCTGTTCCTACTTCACAGTACTTTATTGTTGAGTCATAAAAGTTATCACCTAACCTCTACAAACTTATTTGCTCAAGGTTCAGAAGTTGTACCTTGCAGTATCCAGAAGTTAAAACAAAGTTGCAAACAAAATCCATGTGATTAATCTTTTCCCAGCCCTTTTGAAATAGGGTCCTATGTATTACTACTTTGCATTGCCAAGAAATTGGCAACTGACGGACTAAAGAGAGTTCTCATGAGTTTCTCATAAAAATGACACCCTAGAACATTTTCCCTGTCACCACTGGAACTCTTCCTCCCTGAGCAAATCTAAATTACCTCTGCCAAGAATGAGTTATCCCCAGAGCTTGGGAAAATACCTCTCAAGTTCTTGTTCTCCTTGCAGAAGTGCCCCAGGTCACACCATGGGTCAGGCATCTTTGTATTTTGGAATGAAGATGGAGCTCTAGTCCTCCTCCTACCATAAATCTGGGTTTGTAATTTTATCTGTATGAAACAGCCACAAAGCCAGGACAACCGCTTACAAAAGGATCACTGTGTAGGGAGATCCTACAACATCCAAAATCGTTCCTTTGCCAGCCCACAGAGTGCCACGGCCAAAGAGCCATGACACAATGTCTGACTCTGGTGCATGTCAAAAGTTGTGAGGTATTGGCATAATGCAGAGGCCGCCCTTCTCTACAACCCAGCAAATGGGCAATCCTGGACAAAAGCAACACTGGGTCTTAAGTCCCCTTTCACAGAGATACCCTCACTTCCCAGCTGCATTTGAAGATAGAGACCCCTTTTAAAATCAGGATATGACACCTGAACAATGCACTAACCACACCGACACTCTCTCATAGAGCATTAACACCCACTCTCCTGTTGCCAAATTGTATTGTCTCTTGATAATTATCTTGTTGGTGTTTAGACAGGAAAATTCAAGAATATCCCAGTCCCTTGCTCTTTTTCTCTGAAGGCATGTAGTCAGAGACAGAGCTACACAGATTTTAGGGAGAAAAAAAGTGTCAAAATATTGGCAGCATACTCATGCTGAAGAAGTAATAAAAACAAAGTGAAGGCAAGGGAGTATTTTGTACCAAACTATTCACCCAGAATAGGCTTCTCTGACTGTTTTACAAGTTATGAATTTTAAAGCTACTCACAAGACTTAATAGATGCTAAAAACTGCCATGCTAACTTGAGCTATCATTCCTGTTATCAAAAGTGTTTTCTGCAAAACCTACTGCAATAATTAGTTCTAATACATTAGACTCTTATTTCCTTTATCTTTAAAAAAACCCAATAACCAAAATATAAATAGCTTTTCATTAGCATTATTTGCAAAAGCCCACACACGAGATAAAAATGAAATGTTTTCAGCAAGAACTGTTTTCTTACATAAATCAAGTCTCTAAGAATGTTAAAATGTATTCTATAAATGTGCTTGTGTATATATAAATGCATGTACATATACAAATTGAAAATGCATAAAATGAATTCTATTTATTTGTGTCACTGAGAGATGAAGGTATGAAGAACAAAAGTGTATGGGGATATTTCCCCTCATAAAGGTAGTCAGAGCAATTCACAAGGTGGCTAAGTTGTGTGCTCCTCTCCAGTTAACCTCGCATTCCTCACGCACTTAAACTGCAAAGTTCAGATCAGCATGTGCTAAATTTTGGCTGATGCAGAAAAGACATTAAAAACAACTCTGAGGTGTAAATACTGTGTGTCCCGGAAGGTAGGAGGATGAAAGTCATGTTCTTTTAGCTGGATGGTGAGACACTACAGTCAGGATAACGCAATACTGCCTGCCCTGATAAACTGAAATTACAGTCAAGAATAAACTCTCTGTGTGCAATACAACTACCTGAGATGAAATGAAGGGAAGATGTAGCTGACTGGCAGTTTTAGGTTAGAGAGTTCTTGTCATCTGCACTCTGAGATAAGGATTTGGCAGGTAGGACAGGAAGGGAGAGGAAAGGGAAAGAGAAAGGGAGAAGGAGAGGGAGAAGGAGAGAGAGGGAGAAGGAGAGGGAGAAAAGGAGAGGGAGAAGGAGAAGGAGAGAGAAAGGGAAAAGGAGAGGGAAAAGGGGAAGGAGAAGGAGAGAGAGGGAGGAGAGTGAGGGAGAAGGAGAGAGGGAGAAGGAGAAGGAGAGACAGAGGGAAAGGGAAAAGGAGAGGGAAAAGGGGAAAGAGAAGAAGAGAGGGAGAGGGAACGGGAGAGCTCACAGGCTATCAGGGCACTCATATTTGAGAGCTTTGCATATGGTCTGGCCTCTTGCAAATACAAATACTGTAGCAGACTCACAGAATGGACCTAATACAAAAGTGCAAACTTCATTTTGCTGTTGAAACACTTTGCCTGGAGAGCTGACTATATCAATAACACCGGGGTTTCTACTTGGAGCATTGCTCCTGTTACTAGGAGAAGCAGGGATGTCTGCAATGGTGTAAGCTTAAGTAGGATGCTTATGGAGGAGTTTATTCCCTGTGATGTAGTTCAAAAACTTGTTTAAAAAGTTGTAAAAACTTAATTGGTAGGATCTTTACTCCTTATTTTTCACTGCTTCTAAACAATAATTTTCCTATAGGTTTCATTATGCTACCAAATTTATGCACAGCTTATGTTCTACTTCCTGATGCAAAAGACAATTTTGAGACTATTATATTCCTTTGGAAAGTGAACACTTAGAACTAAATTAAAGAGAAGACACTAACATTTTCTCACAAAGAAGACAAAAGGCTTTTCGCACAGGAGACAAAACTTTCTTAAAGCAGCACACTTTACAAAGGAACTTATTTGTCCAGGAGTTAAGGAATATCACAAAGCTAATCACCCTTCTGCTTTAAATACAAGGTGTTTTACCGTGCTTATGACTTCTTTCAGAATCATAAGGCAAGACAGTGCACTGTCCCCTAGCCAGTGTACACACTTCCCTCGGGAGGGAAGGAGAGAACAAAAAGAGCTTCATGCATTACTGGAAGTTACAGAGTGCAGTGTATAAATTATGGAAAGAAAACATATAGCACATTCTGGCACTGTTATTTTCTGGTGACCTACATTAAATGTTGATGCATGAATTAGCTATGGCTCCAACAATGTAAAACCCTGAATAAACCTAAATTATCTGAAACTTCCGTATGAAATCTTACCTTCTGCTACTTCAGCATCGTTAATATTGCCACATCATTCTCCAGTGAGTGCAAAAAGAACTGTCATTACAGGAGATTTTTGGCTTACCACCTTTCTTCCTTAAACAGTTTGCTCAATCAAAGATCTTTCCTTTTCTACTTCTCTCTCGGCACAGCAAAATAAGATTGGCAGGGTCCTCAGTAGCATTTCTATATCACTCACTGGTCTCCTTGTACTGAACACTGCCCCTGCAAATTTCTGTGTTATCAGTGTTGAATGTATAATAATGAAAATATACATGAGGCCAATGTATTTCTGTGACCAAAATCTCTTGAATTTTCCTTGTGAGCTCAGCAACTATTATTATTTTCAGATAAGATTTTTGCCTATTAATTTGACTCACATTAACCAGTTGTTTGCTTCAATTTTCCTTCTAAATCACAGAGCAGACATACAGTTTTTTGTGAACAATTATGCAACTCATAAATGAAAAACCTAAAATTGATGTGGTGGAGGTGGTGCTTCACACCTATATTCAAAGTCTTTTGGATATCTTATAGTGTATATCAACTGCTAAATTATAAGTACAGTTTATATAGCTCCCTACAGTGACTAATACTTAGTTTGGAGTCTTTTCCTGCCAGTGAAAAACAATGATTCTAGCTGGCGAAAGCACCAGTAGCAATCTTGTCTAAGCTGGTTCACCACAGCTTCATCTCTGTGTGCTTGAAACAGGTCAATTCACGTTACTCAGTGTCATTTATCAAATCCTATCTGCTATCTCTGTGATTTTGATCAGAAAAAAAAAATTTGCTAAAACTACAAAATCTAGAGAGCTTTATTAAGAACAACAGTAACCCCTACTGGATTGTGGCTGTCTCCCAGGAAACCCAGAAGATAAAACACCTTGTACTGCTCTGTGAAAAAGGCATAGCCTGCATAACTAAGATGAAGAACGAGTAATTTCTCTGCTTGCAATAAATTTCAGTGTCATCATTTCCTGGATTAAATTGGAAATCCTGATGAGTTTACACTCAAGCTTGCTGAAAGACATCTGTTCCTTGCAAATTCAAATTCAGAGCTTTTTCTTTTTGTATTTACAGATAAGTTATGAAACCAGGCGTACGCCAGCTAGTTTGTTTCCGTGTTAAAAATTACAAGTACTAGAACATATTTGTTTATGTGCCTGAAAATAAGTGCCTTCACATAAGAATAATAATGTAAACAAATTACCAAAATCTGCTGAATGCATGTCCTAAACTCATCTGAGTCCTCTCCAAGTATATTGGGATGTGTACTGAGCTGCAGGGAGGAGAAATGGGAGCAGAAGTACTGTAAGCTATTGTAATAGAAATCTCCCAGTCTTGTTACACAGCATATATACCAATATCACAAATTCAGCATTCCAGTTCTTTCCGCACATTTCCGACAAATGAAAAATATGTTAGCAGAGCTATTTTCAGTTACTGACTCTCCTGTCAGAAAAGTCTGAGCACTGTTTCTACAAGTTTTTTCTAGACAATCATCTCCAAGTAAGACCTCTTTTTACTGGGACTGGAAACTGGAATCAGAGAGTTCCTTTGGGCTACCACAGAAGCTTTCGGGTAACCTGGAAAACTAAATAGAAAGGGACAAACAGGAAAAGGGAAACCCTGAATGAAAGTCAAACATCAGATATAACCTTATTAATTAATCTGCTTAGTGTTAAACATTCAAGATTTGATTTTATGCATGGCTTGTTTCATAGGAATTCTACTTTTTCTTACCAATGTGAAGTAATCAAGCTTGGTTACAATACAAAGGTGACACAAAAAAGGCATCTGCATTAGGGATGATTAAATAAGTGAGCTGAAGGGAATGATATTCTGAATAGACAATGCTACAGAGATCTCAATGAATCTGAGAAACAACAGACAGAGCAAAGACTGGAGAATTTCAAAAGCTCTTACATTTACTGTCTTTCAAGTATATACCACACATACGCCTTTTCACACTGATTTTTTTTTCCACATTTAGTTCAATTCACCTTAAAACAACTTTTGAAAATGAAACCCCTTTATTTTGAAAGTAGAACCCCAAATTGTGACCACTCAGCATCAATTTGTGTTAACTAGGCGTGCAGCAACATGAAACATGTCTTAAGTGCTTCTCAGAGGCATACCTACTCCATTTAGTCACTCAGGTCTCCTTTGCAATGTGTAGGAAGAAACAGGCCCCTAAGTTAGCCAACAGAGTGTACTGGAGACAGATGTGTGCCTCGGAGTCCACTCCTCTTCAGCCTTCTATATAAATATATACATCATATATGTGCATATTTATATAGAATCATAGACGCATAGAATAGTTAGGGTTGGAAAGGACCTTAAGATCATCCAGTTCCAAACCCCCTGCCAGAAGCAGGGACACCTCACACTAAACCATGCCACCCAAGGCTTCGTCCAACTTGGCCTTGAACACTGCCAAGAATGGAGCACTCATAAATTTGTGTGTGTGCAAAATGCATATAGGTACATACACAATACAAATTCTTTTGTGTGTGTATAAAATTCATATATGCACATGCAAAATATGAATTCTTTTTTTCTGATGTATAACAGCTCTCTTTTTAGTCCCCTCCAGAAAAACAATAAGCAAAATAAAAGCACTGGGGTAAAGCCACTGACTTAAATGGATTCTAATTTATAAGTATAGATTAACTCCTGCAGAATTTGGTTACTGTTCATAAGCTGTTATGGAGTATGAATGAAGACACCTGCCTGAAGAAAACTGTCAATACAGTAACTGCTTCTTTTTCCATCTTCAAAACAAGCTTACATTACTCAAAGGCCCCAAAGTGGTGTCAGTTCACAGCTGCTTACAGTGTTCTTGCAATAAATGATATTCTTTCTTGTTTTGATATTTTGCTGCTGCTTTGATGCTTCTGGATTGTCAACAAAATATATATAGTATATAGTGGATTCTGTTGAAATGTTTATTTGACATTTGATAATATCAATGTGACAAATGAGTTCTTTATTGCATAAATGCCCACAATTTCACATAAAGCTATCTTGGAGTATGCCACAGATAAAATTTCTACTAGAATTAATGGAATATCCAAAATAGACTGTAGACAGATGTTAAAACAAGTCAGTCCTAAGATAAAATTGATCTGCCATGTATAAAGCCAAACATCCTTCCATATAAAGCCAAACTTCCTTCTGTGTTATGTGTTATGTATCCTAAGAATGTGAAAAAAAACCCCAGTAAGAGGAAACAGCTTAAGACACACAACTAAGTTATCAGCTATACTTCTGGGGCAGACCCAAAACATCACTCCTACCTACTAAAATTTCAGACATCTGCACTACCCATCTGTGAGAAGATGGAACGCCATTCCCTTTGAATTTTTATGTGGTCACAATCTAAATAATTGCTTTTAGAAAGCTGTAGGAATAAAAAAATTGTAGGAATAAAAGAGAATAAAAGCATCAGAATGCTTTTTTTCTGGCTTTCACCCTTCACTCTCTGTTTCAGCAGTACTTTTCCTTAATAGTTCCAACAGTAATAACTGTGCCTCTGTATTTCACTAAATAAATACATATTTTAAGATTTCAAAACGCACAGTTTGATCCAGTCATTAAAAACCTAAAAATCCATTACTATTAAATTTAGAATTTGGCACCCAACTTGAAAATCAAAACCACATATATTAAAAACAAAAAAAGCTATCAAATCACATCCAAAAAATCCCAAAATTATTAAAACACAATCCCTTATATTCACTGACAAAATTCGTTTCTAAAGAAATTAATCAGGCTATCTAGAGGGAAGATGCTTTTTACCATTCTATCACGCAAATTCACAGAATAATCACCAATTTGAGCTAAAAGGAATACAATTACACCTTTAGCAAAGCTCCCAGTATCTCTAAGGATAGACAGTAATAAAATCAAAGGTGAACAAATAACATTTATATGCGATCTGATAAATATTTTATTGTGTTTTTCTTCAAGAATAATTTTTAATTAAGAAACAAAACTTTAATCTGAAAAAGTTACAGCCATTTCTTGCACATCTAGAACTTATCGTGAAACACTCTAAAACACAAGATTTCTAACATTTTCAGCTCTGTATGTATTCGAACAACATTGCTAATTTATTCAGATGCTTTCATGCATAATTACTAGAAAACACAAATTTGTTATTCTGTTATTCTTTTCCATCAGAAAAGAAAAGCTATCTAGTGAACACTGAAAAAATATAAATAATTGCAAGTATTAAATTATTAACTGTAACATAATACACCATCTAAAGTGCCATTTTAATTTTCTTAATAGTTGCCTTCTTCCCTCAGGCTAACACTAGGAATGCAAGGCCTGATTTCAAGCTTTGCCTACGCGACAGATGACTTCTGGCATAGCAAGGTTTTCCAAGGATATGACAACACGTAAATTGTAACACAGCTGAGAAAGCAAAAGCCCTTCCTAAGGACATACTTACATTGCAAACCTGTACTCTTACTTCTAAAAGCTTGGTGGGTTTTTTTTTAAAGCTGGGAGAAGAGAGCTGTTAGGTTTATTGTACTGGTACAAAGCACCACTTCTCTGCTTCTGCTGTACTGACTCTTGAAGCTAACATGAGTATTTACTCCTGCATCAGCAAAGGACCCTCAGCTCCCACATGGTTTATGTCTCTTTTCTAAGCACATCTGAAATACCTAATAAATGTTACACCCCTCCAGAGCGCTTTCTCTCTTCCTTGGTGGGCCTTTGTTTGATCTCAAGACAGGGTCTTTGCAACTGGTAAGCAGCATGTCAAGCAAAAAGAGAGCACTAAGTTATGGGCCTGATCTAGTCATTCATTATTAATTCAGCAGATGCTGAATTAAATTTGATCTTCTATTACAGTTCACAAGAACCTCAGAGTGGAAACACCTGCATTACAAATATTATAGGACGTGACACCACTTGTTAGCAAAATCCTTCTATTTATAGCAACAGGAAGAAATTAGAGCTATAGCCGTGAAAAATGACCAGATTGTAACAGACAGAATCAATCAGCAATTGCTAGTGAGCAAGCAATAGTGTTATGATTTCCAGTGCTGACCCACTAATTATCTCTGTTTCATTTATAAGATTTTTCCCTTCCACTTTCTCTCATAGAATATAAATGCCATTTGGAAGCTTGAAACCAAAATGTTTTTCTTACCAAATCCTATTTTCCTTCATCATATGCTGAGAATGAATGGTTCTTCTTGAACATTCAGCTGCTAAAAAGAAAAAAAAAAAAAGTTTGTATCAAATTTTCATTCTGTCCACTTTGACAAAGACTCTTTTTCACATTAAGGCTTAAGGGGAAATGAAGATGCTGAACCTCAAAATACAGGTGCAGTCAGACCTATTTCTCCACCTGTGCAGGTTCATGATACTCCTTTTAATGGATTTCTTAAGAAAATGAAGCAAAAAAAGAAATTATGCAAATGCATAAAGAGCAGAGCATACCACAGGGAAAATGCTGGGAAAATAATGAGAGCTGGGATTGTAGTGCAGTCATATTTTGAATATTTTGCCATGCCTGTCTTCAGTGACATCCCAGCCAACAACTGAATACGGGTCTGAACAATCTGCTTCACTAGCAGGCACGTCACGGGGGACTGTCACCAGTGCTTACAAAGTAAATCATACTGAATGAAAAGATTCAAAGCAGTTGTGCAAAACTTCAGATCACTTTCTGGATGTCAAAATCGCTGGTAATATTCTGCCTTGCTGAAATTAAAAAAAAGTGTTGGATGATCTAATATAAAGCAACCTTGGATAAAGAAAGATTTGGGGAATTTTATATTTCTTACCTGGCAACAGTTTTGCTGTACCTAAAATAGTTTAGGAAAAAATACTAAAATTGTGGTAATTTCTTGTGCTATTATTCTAAGAAAATTTTAAGCTTATTATAACTAGAACTAGTTTTAAGAAAACAGTTGAAAATTGGGCAAACCATCCTTTCTGCTTCTTAGCTGTGCAGCCTTCACTGAAGATTTGCCCACTACTTTAGGCTAGATATTTTCTTACAATCATCAGTGACAACTGTGTCATGCAGAACTTCAGGAGTTTATGTATACAAAGCACATTTTAGAGACATTTAGTACTGCATGTGTTTTATTGAAGAATGAATGAATAAAACAGCCTTGCTAATAAAGCTGCTCTGGAAATAATAATCTATTAGAATTTCAGGTGTCAAAGCAAAGTAAGATTATAAAATGTGCTTCAAAAGATCCCTTAAACTAATGCTATTTTAAAGGTATGTTTTTTAACCAAGATCTGAAACCCTGTGGGAGCTACTTTCTAAATGTCTGCCAAGTTCCACTGTTAACTATATTGTAAAATGAAAGGAAAACAAATTTCAAACACTGTTTATGGAAGGGGATTTAAGATCAAATAATGCATTATACAAAACACCAAAGCATTCACTGTTGCTTAAACACTGTAGGAAAACATTATCCAACACAATACTGACACATGCTAACTGTTACATCCTAATAAATACACATATAAGCAAATTGCAAAAAATTATTTTAAAGTAGCCATCACCGGGTCTCTAATAAAATTCTATTACATTGACTTTCTATGATACAAAAATAATAATGATCTTTATAAGAATAGGTGAAGCACACCGGTTACACCTGCTCATTATACAAATACTCAGTCCATTGGTGAGAAACTGCAATAAAAGTCGTTGCCAATCCCTACACAGCTCTGTAAATGCATGGCCGTTACATTAATACATCACAAATAATTGCTCTTACTGTAGTTACTTTAAAGTATCTGTTAACAAAACTCATGAAATTGCCCAAGAAATGTCTTGGTTTATACATATTTTATCATATTACTGGAGCATCTTAAGCAAGGATGACGCTCTACTCCTCTTGGCACTGTACAAATAAGTGCAAATCGATAATTTCCGAAATGACTGAAAGCACACTGCATAGCTATTGCAAATTCTAGCTTCTTACATAAACTATGCCATATATGCATACAAAGTATGAACAGTTTGCATAGTTCCACAGTAATAGTTATTCACACCGGGGTTTTACACTATTCATAAAATACGGGCAGCCAACATTCAGACCAGCAGCCTGCTTTTTAAGAATCCACAAACTTAATTCATATGCTGTTAACCAGATATTGCTCATACATTTAAATTACGGCAGAAATTACAGGAGAAATAGGCTAGCACTTAACTTACATTAACTGTAGAATACACTGATTTATCAAAACAGTAATTGTACTTTTTTTTTTACTTTCGAGGGCATATGTACAAAACCATTTAAAAAAACCCAAAAAACTAAACCCTACTGCTATTAAATAAAGCCAATTTAAAGCAATAGAAAATTAGCCTGAACCAACTTGTGCTACTTGCTTTGTCTGAAGCTGCAAGGAGAGAAAAATGCATTTGAGTAATATGGATGCCCAAAATGGATTACATTTCTTCTGATACTTTAAGGACTATTTTATATTTATGAGCTCTTACCAAAGGCGCATATCTACGAAAAAAACATCACTTTTGAAAGCAAATTAAATTAACCAGTAATTCATAAAATTCCAGAGATGCTCAAGAGCTTCAAGTAACAGTGACCATGGAAAACGTTCCACAGATTTACTGATAGTTACCAACTCACATCACACTTTTACAGTTGGTGTATTTTCTTTAAGAATCTATGAATGGATTAGAAAAAGTGCATTTATTACTGGTGGCCATTGGAAGGTTCTTGCTAACCTTTTCATATGCCATCAGAGTTGCATATTAAATGATGAATTTTTTAAGTTTTAATTTGCATGCTTTATCTGTTTACAAGAAAATGCATTCATTCCCAAGCAAGTAATGAGTAACACACAATACTGAAATGCACCTGTTAAAAGATTTAAGATAAAGTCCCACCCAAATCCTTGCTATAGATCACTACAGGACACCAAGAGGACCGAGAGCTTAAAATGAATCAGTAAGCACTCGATAAGTGCTGCATTGATTTACAAGCGCAAAGCTCACCAATCACACGACTGAGCTGCATTTAATTTAGTTCAAGATATGTTAAGTATGGGGTTTTACAATAAACAATTCCATTCAGGCAAAATTTTCTTTAGCTTACAAACTACAATTTAATTCGGTTGGGGTTTTTTTTTCCTTTTCATTTGGTAGAGAAGATATTATGAAAACTCTATCAGCTTATACCTTCTCAATAAGGGAGACCCTAGCATCAGCTTCCATGTTTTGCAGCTGCTTTGAGAGCAAACGGGGGGGGTGGGGGGGGGGAGAAGGTTTGTGCCAAGTGAAACAGCTCTCCTCATTGATCAGTGTTAATTCTCCTAGCATACTTCACAAAACTGTCAAACGTGTCTCTAAGCTACACATTTATATAAAACTTTATTCAGATTACTACTGCAGGGCTATTAATTCAGAAACTATAAAGCTATCCACATTCTTAAGATGTCCATACATTTCTTATCGAACAGCAAACTTCCACACAACAGTTCTTGTAAGACTGTTTATTGAATTTAATAGTTCAGATGGAGTTCAGGTGCAGTCTGTATAAAAAACCCCTCTCTTTTCACGTAAACTGCAATCAAAAATAACTTTACAAAATAGTAAGAGACTTACTGAGATTGTAAGTTTCCTAACATGTAAAACTATAAAGTATTTGCGTATGCTCACTATTCAATTTCCTTCTTTGTAACAGTTCTTGTTAAAAGGATTTTCTTTATTGTTGTTTTTTTTTTAAAAATCTCAATGTAGCCTATGAAATGAAATCATAGTCATCACAGTTTGGATATACAACATCAAAACTGGCACAGAGAAACATAACTTTTTTTTTCCTCAAAAAAGTTGAGACAGCTTTTGTTGAATGGTGTGTGCATCAGTAACGTTTTAATAAAACTCTGGTGGCTTTGAAGCACCAGAGAGAATCCTTTTTTCTTTGACATCTTGAAAAAGAATTTCCCACGAATATAGACAGCTAAGGGGGAAGAAGAAGTAGCAGCTTCTTTCCTACATACAGCTCAACGCCATGCGCAGCTGCCCAGCGTCGCAAAACGAAAATGAACTTGACAGCACAGGAAGGCATGTCCCCCTCAGGTTACAAGCACGTCTGAGATTTCTCCGAGGAGAGGGAAGCAAGCATGAGGGTAAAGCGTAAGTCTACTTTTCATGCATAGCTACTGTGCACTGCCCCGTGTCCTCGGCACTTTGTCAGACATCCGAGTTGGAGCTGAGGTTTGTTAACCTGGGGTCTGCATTGATCTCGTATCTGTAGTGGTAGCCCTCCATGTGATCCCTACAGGCATCCCTGATGTTATGCATCCACTTTTTGATTCCTTTTCGGTTCAAATACAAAACCAGAAGGAAAATGGCCCCGATGAGAGCCAAGACTATTCCTAGGAAGACATACGAAGTCTGTAGCTGGGAAGGCAGGTCTACGGGCACAGAGCAGTTCAGGTCCAAGCTGTTGATCTTCAGCAGGGCTTTGCCCAGCATCTTGTCGGGATAGGCACAAGTCAGGGCTTCTCTGCCCTCCACCTGGTCGCTCTCCTTAAGCCAGGCCACCAGGTCCTCGATGGCGCAGTCGCAGACCCAGGCATTGTGGCCCAGGTTGATGCGCCGGAGGGCAGGCAGGCCACGGAACTGGGCCAGCGTGTCGTTCCTCAGCACGCCCAGGGAGTTGTCGCTGAGGTTGAGGCTCTGCAGCAGGCCCAGCCCCTGGAAGGAGACGTTTCCCAGGCCCACCAGGGAGTTGTTGCTGAGGTCCAGCTGCTGCAGGGCGGGCAGTGCCGTGAACATACCGGGGGGCAGCAGTAGCAGCCCGTTGTCCCCCAGCTCCAGGCGGCTGAGGTTGCGCAGGGCCCCGGACTGCAGCATGGTGGCCAGGCTGAGGAGGACGCCGTGGTCGCGCAGGGCCCCCCGGAGGGCCAGCTCCTCCAGCGAGCTCCCGCCCTCCCCAAAGGCCTGCGGGCTGAGGGTCAGCAGGGGGTTGCCGCTGAGATCCAGCTGCCGCAGGGAGGGCAGGGCGAGGGCGCCGGCCTCCACGGCCCGCAGGTGGTTGCCGCTGAGGTTGAGGGCGCTGAGGTCGGGCAGGCGCTGGGCGGAGAAGGCGCCGGGCGGCAGGCGGGCTAGGCGGTTGCCGGTGAGGAAGAGGTTGCGCACGTAGGGCGGCAGGTCGGGCGGCACCGCCGTAAGGTTCCTGTTCACGCACTTCACCGTCTTGGCCGGCTCCGAGCACTTGCAGAGGTCTGGGCAGCTGCCGGGCTGCTGAGCCGAGCCGCAGCCCAGCAGGACGTGCAGCAGCAGCCCCAGGCAGAGTGCGCCGCGCCCCGGCATCGCGCCGGCCCCGCACACAACTTTGCCCTCCGGGCGCCTTCGGGTCCGGGCGGCGCGGCGAGACGAGGAGAGGCGGGAAACGGATCCCGCTGGGGCGCTGCCTACTCCGGGCAGCCCCTTGTCCGGGAGCAGGCGCTTCCCCTCCGGGGCCGGCTCTGCTTCTCTCAGCGAGACCTGGCGGTAGGGGAAGAAAGGAAAAGGGCAGCGGTGGGGCGGCGCGGCTCTGCTCGCTCACCCGCCTTCCCCAGCCCCGCGCCTCAGCCCCGGGCAAGCGGCTCACCCCAGCGGTCCCAGCCCGAGGCGGAGCAGGGGATCCCGCCAAGGAATAAGTTTTCCCCCACTTCCAACGCGCGCCGCCGCCTTCCCACCTGGCCGGCGGCTCCACCGGCGGAGCAGGGAGGGGAAAGAAATGTCTAACTCACCGCGTCCCACCACTCTCCGCCCGCCACTCCCGTCCCAGGGCTCTCCCCCCCAGCTCAGAGCCACGACCGACGCAAACTCCCGCCCGCAAAACCCGCCGCGGAGCTGTGCCCTGCTCCTCACCTCCCGCCCCGCGTCCGGAGCGAACGACCGCCACCGACTGCCCCCAACTCCGCCGGAGCAACCGACCGCCACCGACTGCCCCCAACTCCGCCGGAGCAACCGACCGCCACCGACTGCCCCCAACTCCGCCGCCCACCCTCGCCGCGCCTGGCCCTGCCTCCGCTGACAGGAGAAACCAACCGCGGCCCGGCCGGGGGGAGCCGCCGGCCACGCCCTGCCAGGAGGGTCTGCTCGGCGCGCCGCTCCACTCGCCCCCCGGTTGAGGTGGTGCTGGCGGAGGCTCACCTTGCCGCCGAGCGGAGCCGCTCCGTGTGGAGAGCCCCTCGGCGCGGCGGGGCTTGCTGGAATGGGAGCTCCGCGGAGGGCAGAGCCAGCTGCGGGGAAGCCCAAGAGCTCCGCGCCCCCTTCCCGTCTTGGCAGTGCCGTACCTGTGCTCGCCCCGACTCCGTGGCAGGGGGCACCGCGGCGGAGCCTGGCTGCTCGGTGCTGTTTCCCGATCAGTGCGCTCGGGCCGGCAGGACTGGGAAGTCCTAAGGGATTCCCATGGCGGGGGGCGCGGGACGGCCCTGCGCGGCCTCGCCCGAAGCCCGCCCTGGGTACGGGTGCGGCGAGGGGGTCGGCCGCCTGTCCACGGAAAGGGGGGAGTCACACCAACAACAAAATACACGGAACGAGCTCCAAAAGTAAAGGAGAAAACCCACCCACCCAATCAAACCCCCCGCAAACAAACAAAACCCACACAGCTACAGCAAAGAAATGAAACCAACAAATAACCAGACCATCGAAACTCCCCAAAACAAACCCACCAGCATCTGTAGAGCTCTTAAATAGTAATAATCATTAAAAAAAAAAAGAGGCCACAAATTGACAGCTTAAGTCTGAGATTTAAACTTTTATTACGGTGAGGAAAAGCAGCCTAAATATCTATCTGTATGTAAAGTATTTACTAGTTTTGGTCTCTGTGGCTGACCCAAAACTGCCCTGGCATGGCTGAACACTATGAGTAGTACAAATGCTGTTTTGTAGGTGGGTGACTTGCTTGGGTACTCCATGGGCAGAGATTTGAGGAAGAGGTGAATGCTGGGAGCTGTTATGGGGGCTGTATTTGGCCACTGGTCCTTATGAAGTGATTGAGATAGTTAACTAACATTGAATTAACCGGGAGACATATCAGTATATTCAAATAACCAGTTTCAGCAATGTGAAGCTGAGCACTTCGTGACTCATTTGGGCTTTCCTTACCCTTCTGATAACTGCTTACACAAGGTTTCCTTCTCCCCATGTATCAGTTATGCTCCTTCTCTCCTTCTGCTTTCCTGATCAACTAGCTTCCTTTTTTTTGGTAAAGTCAGTAGAAATCTTTCCTCTGTCAAAAACCACTGGGGAAATGAACAGATGAATCCAGTATGAAGTGTGGAGAAGATCGGCCTAGGAATCTGGGGATTAATAAGCTAAAATAATGATTTCTGAAGGATTGTTCTCTCCCTGTCTGGGGCTGTGGTGGCAGGCAGAGCATGAAGATTGTGGAGAAAAGGAAATACGGAGTGGCTGAGGTAATAGTGATACAAGTGAGATTTGGACTGGCAAGTAGTTTTAGAAGTTTGGGAAGTTAATGCTTTGATGTTGAGTTAGAAAAACAGTGGCACTACACTGCAGGAATTTTTAGTGTGTTAAAAGGTATTTGCAATTCCAGATACACATGCCTGTCTTCGCATAGTGCTTAGGAAAGTGGATAGGTAAAGATATCCTGCTTTTTGTAAAGTCATGTTCTCCTAATCTATTAAAATTCCTTGAAAAAGTCAAAGAAAGAAGACCAACCACAAATTTGCCTACTGGACAAGTAAAATGCTGTGACCAGTAAGAGGTAGTTTCCAAAAGGAGATAGCTTCTAAAAACAAGTAACTGAAAACACTAGCAAAAAATCTGAGATAAATCATAGAAAAAATATTTACTGTACATTTACTGAGCATCCCTATAACCATTTAATGCAATCCTGCAATTAAGAGCAATTGCACTGTTCTGCTTGTCATGCTGACCAGAGTTGTCCTGGCAGCTCCTGGCTGTCCGTGACTGTCCCATAGCTGGGTCTGTGCCTCTTGCTCTTTACACCAGGTTACCACTTGGGGAAGGGAACATAGTTTTGTTCTGTTTACAGAGTGCTCCCTGGCAGGTGCTTAAATATGCTGCAGTAACTCAAATAATAAATAACAAATAGTTTCCTATTGCTTCCTATTATTCCCATAGTAAATTGCGCTGGCTAAGCCTGCTTAAGCTTTCAAGAGGAAGAAAAACACTTGCAAATCTGCTCTCTTCTCTTCTTGTTCAAATAAAACAATTTTTCTCAGAGGCATACTGCAAAAAGGAAATCGTACTTTCTGGTGAATACACTTACACTGAATAGATCTCCTCGAGGCGTTTGTAATTTGTACTAGCAAAATGAAGGAAAACACCCCTGATGTATTTTCAAGTCAGTTCTGGCTATTACAATTGATTAATTTCTGAATTTGCATTGCACAGCTCATACAATTTCACCTTACTGGTTTTTTGCATAAAGTTGATGCAAAACTTCTGAGTTAAAACAGTATTTGAAAATCTATCATCTTGGCTAAAGGACTCAAACTGGGAGATAACTTTACCATAAGGAAGCTATTCCAGTGGCTGATATTCCTATGAATTGACTGAGAGGCTCACGTTAATTTGCGAGGATTGAGCAATGCTTCAGTCTCTCCATGGTTCTACTGGGGTCTCCAGACTGGGGAGGGGTGATGTACCGGTCATGTGGAATCATGAAGGAAACTTCTTCCCATCCTCCTCTAGGAGGTTGAAGCTTGCTTCATATGACAGTGAGGAGAACTGCTTGCTTTTGAATATCGGTACTCCAGTATTTTGGCTCCCCCAGAGTGAAAATGTGACACCTGAAAGGAATGCAGAGTCATAGGGGCAACCTGAGGTAACTGTACCGCTTGACAGCTTTTGAGTCTCTATACCCCTTCTAAGGCTCTCCCTCTCCCTCTCACTAAGGAATAAAGTGGCATTTTTAGATGCTTATGTCACTCCACTATCCTTAGGAAAACCCGGACGATTATTTCAGACACTGAAATTTAAGGTTGTTAATTAAGTTACTTGAGATGGATGCTATCCTAAATAATCTTCACAAAGCTCCTTGGCCAGATACGCTGGATGCCTTTTATGAGATTCTGAGTGGCCTGACTCCGGTTGATGTCCAAGGAGTTGGAATAGCATGGAGTAAGACTCCATGCAGTAGCTATAATCTTTCTTTCCTTTTTTTTTTTTTTTTATATATATATATTTTATGTCTTTACTGAGAGGAAAATTTATGTTTCATCTGTGAAATGTTGCTATGTTGTCTCAATATTGCATGAAGATACCCAGCACTTCATAGGAAGTAGCCTTGGAAGGGTATTTATGATGTGCTAAAGATGATACACCAAGTGAGCAATAGCACAGATACCAGAATTCTCTTCT
The DNA here is from genome assembly GCA_039877255.1 of Loriculus beryllinus. Taxonomy (NCBI): domain Eukaryota; kingdom Metazoa; phylum Chordata; class Aves; order Psittaciformes; family Psittacidae; genus Loriculus; species Loriculus beryllinus. The sequence continues at coordinate 1,739 of JBCJKH010036957.1, read as the reverse complement.
ATTACCAAAAATATCTTCCCACAAAGTGAAAGAACAAGCTGCAAGTTCCATCTGCTTCCTCACATTTTGAGATTGAGCAGGTCCCCCGAAAGACACCTTCTGCTTTCCTCGGGACTTAGCTTCATTTGAAGAAACGCATTAGAATCCTTAAAACAGTGCCATAAAAATACGTAGGCAACCAAATGCTGCCTTGTATTCCTTTTTGAAAGCTTTATTCAGCATTCACGTGCTCACAGCCTTAAACATTCATGTTCTGGTTTTCTTTTCAAACTTACATGATAGTTTGAATTTTTATATAAATTAAAGCAATGCAGAAGACAATCTTCAAGCATTTTTTTTTTAACTTCGCACTTTGTTCCAGACACAGAAACATCCTGTCCAAACGATCTGCTGGTCTGTTCTGGTTTTCACTGTCTCTATGATGAATGCAGGATAAACTCTGTGATTATCTGTGTATCTACATGCAAATCATGCAGCCATTAATGGCTATACATGATAAGACCATGTTTGCATTTTCTTGTATGCTGTCCATTTTATATGAAAATAATAAAAATCAGTCTACTATAAAGAACGTTAAATTTTAATACTGTGGAAACATATTAAATGCTCCCATTGCTAACCGAAAAAAAAAAAATAGCTGCAAGTAACCTCTTTGGAGAGGTGTTTAAAAATATGTTAACTGGGTATCTCTGATAATGTACTGTTGTAAATTCCGGGGGCTCCTGCATGCCTTAGGTGGAGAGGTAGGAGGCAAAGCGCCCCCACCTGAATATGAGCAACTGGTGAAACTGTGAAGACAGACTATTTACCTGCTCTCTGTGTTGCCAGTAGTGGATTATTGTTAAAACCTGTTACTCAGATGGGAAAACAGTGGTGACAAAGCTGGCTGTGGGAGCTGGGGCTCAAGAATACACTAGGAAAAAAGACTCGGGAAGAGGACCTGCTGAATTCCAGGTGCTGCCACTGTGTGTGCATCCCTGTCTGCACTTTGGCTCTGCATGCTCTGACATGTAAAGTATCTGCAACAGGAGCCAAGCTGAATAACGCCTTACGGGTTTTTCACAATAGAGAATTTAGCATGCTTAAACAGG
>JBCJKH010036955.1:0-12490 GCA_039877255.1 Loriculus beryllinus | reverse complement strand
GGATGCTGGGGAGGGACTCTTCATTAGGGACTGCAGTGACAGGACAAGGGGTAACGGGTTCAAACTTAAACAGGGGAAGCTTAGATTGGAATAAGGAAGAAATTCTTTACTGTGAGGGTGGTGAGGCACTGGAATGGGTTACCAAGGAAGCTGTGAATGCTCCATCACTGGCAGTGTTCAAGGTCAGGCTGGACGAAGCCTTGTGTGACATGGTTTTAGTGTGAGGTGTCCCTGCCTATGACAGGGGGGTTGGAACTTGCTGATCTAAAGGTCCTTTCCAGCCCTAGCTGTTCTATGATTCTGTGATTCTATAAATGCATAATTAAAATATTAATAATTTTCCATAATTTTTTTTACATTAAGACCTTGAGATGAGTTTATTACTCCACATTCCATTGCTTCAGCAATGTATTACATTTATTACATTTATTACAACTTCAGTCTTTTAACAGTTGCACATGAACATCATATGAATGAACTGAATAAAGGTAGAGCTAGTAAAAAAAACATTTGCTAACAAGAGGTTAAGTCCACTAGCAACTTCACACCCTCTGGCAACCTGAATAAGGATGAAGAAGACGGAGCACGTGGCCTGGGCAGACACTTGTATTGACAATTCAGCAGCAGTGAGTCAGGTGCATGATTTATGTGGATACTCAAACAGCCCCTTTGTCAGTGCTGCAGTATAAAAATGTTCCAGAAGAAAAAGACAGGCTGCACTTCATTACAGATCAGAAACTTCTTTCAGTGTCATGGCCATGAAACACTGCCAGGTCTGACTGCCCCTGCCCATCTCAGAGGCTCTCATGACCCTGCTCATGGCTCAGGACCCCATTTCAGCCCCCAGAGCCATCAGCCCCTGCCTCAGTGATGCCGTCCATGGGTCAGTCTCCAGATGCCCACAGCCCTGCCCTCCCTCAGGGCTGGGGCTGCCCTGCTCCTGTCTGGGGTGGTGGGATGAGCGCCTGGCTGCCAGGCTCTGCCCTGGTGAACTCTGGAAGAGCCCCCTGGCTACTGGCCCCACAGTGCCCGACTTTAAGCTGTTCATTGCATACAGGCAGTCAAGAGCCACTTTCACAGAGCGTGAAACCACACAGGAGCTCCTGCGGCACAGCATGAGAGCATTAAGCTCTGCAGGGAGCCTTAGTGTCAGCATAACATCATGTAGTTTAATATAGTCTCTGAATTCAGAAGGAAATATCTTTAGTCATTTAAAATCCTATCACATATAAGTTATTCTGGCTAATTGCCACTTCCTGACAATTTGAATTTGGTCTCAGTATTTGGTGGCATTAAAAGTTTAGGGTAGATGTCTTCCAATTCAAAACTAGCTTCCCAATCCCAGACACTCCAGCAGATACTCTCTTTAAAAATTAATTGATATTATCCACCATGCTAAATATGTGTTTGAGCTTCCACTTGAATTTTAAAGAGTGATTTACAGAGTCTGATTCACTGATGTATCATTTCATTATTACAGCCTTACATTTTCATTTACTTGAGAAATGAAACCACAGCCAACCAATTTGGGTAATCATATCATCCGGTATGACAGCTAAATCTGTCTTAACTACCAGTCTGTGCAATGAGGAAGCAAGAGGAGAGAAAAAAGGCTTAAGCCCAGTACAGAGTCATCCATGTCAGAGGGCAAGCCAAGAGGAACTGTTGGAGGCCTCAGGTCTCTCATCTGTGCTTAGCTAGCTCTCATATCACAGCAGACCCTTGAAAAAAGGGGGAGTTTGGATAAAAGGCAGCTGCTGGTTCCTGGATGAGCAAGCAGATGAAAGAAGCACAGTCTAGCGAGTGAGAGCTGGCTGCTTAATGAGGGGTTAAGACTGGCAGCATTTCCTACCAAAGTTGCTGTGGAGCTGGCTCTAGTGGTTGTTAGAAATCTGGGAACAGACCCAAGGAAAAGGGTCATTGAAGTATAGTAATTTTTTAAAATAACGGTGTTAGATGAACTGAATCAATTGCTCAGACTTTCTCTATACATAGGGGTTTTTGCTGAAGGCTTTGTCTGCGTAGCTCAGGAGCATCAAGGGCATGGAAAGGCTCATCAAGCAGAGGGATCCTTGAGCTCCCAGGCTGGAAATGTTGCCAGGGAAGCCAGGGTCAGGCTAGGAGGGAATTGGGCAAGGAAGAAAAAAGTAACTTCTCGGATTGGGTAGGATGGCATGGAAGCAAACAGAACAGAGAAGGAAACAGGTGGAGAGCGCATACTCATTTTGCGCTGCTGGAAAAAAGTGTGCAGACCTGAGAGAGAAGCAGAAATGGAGCAAGGGAATGTTGAGAGAGGAGTGAAAGGAGCAGAGATGTCCAAAACAAAACTTTTGTTATCTATTGACAATAACAACCAATAATTGATCTTTTTTCTGTTCACTGCATTTTCTGTTTGATATTAATGCATCAGGTACAAGTGCCCAGGTGCTGGCAGTGGAAGGGAGCTGCAGGGGTGGCCTTTGGGAGGATAGGCTTGGGCCATACCATATCAAACACAGCCCATTCCAATCATCTCCAGAGGACCCAGCACAAGCACAGCTGTGCCTCTCAGACAAGATGGTGGCACCTCTGTGAAAATGTGCTCAAGAAAGGGTAAAAATGCTGTGCAACAGCTGTGAGAGAGAGGGAAAATGTGAGAGAGACAGCCTTGCAGATGCCAAGGTGGGAGAAGAAAGATGGTGATGAGATGCTACAGGCACTGGAGCAGAGACTTCCCTGCAGCCTGTGGAGACAACCATGGTGAAGCAGGTATTCCCCTGCAGCGTTTGGGGATGATAATGCTGGAGAAGCTATTCACACTGCAGTCCATGAAGGACCCCATGCTGGAGAAAATGGATATTTCCAGAAGGAACTGCAAACTGTGGAGTGCCCATCCTAGACCATGTTTAGCCTGGAAAAGAGAAGGCTGCATGGAGACCTCATAACAGCCTTCCAGTATCTGAAGGGGACCTATAGGGATGCTGGGGAGGGACTCTTCATTAGGGACTGCAGTGACAGGACAAGGGGTAACAGGCTCAAACTTAAACAGGGGAAGTTTAGATTGGATATAAGGAAGAAATTCTTTACTGTGATGGTGGCGAGGCACTGGAATGGGTTGCCCAAGGAAGTTGTGAGTGCTCCATCCCTGGCTGTGTTCAAGGCCAGGCTGGACAAAGCCTTGAGAGGCATGGTTTAGTGTGGGGTGTCCCTGCTTATGGCAGGGGGGCTGGAACTAGATGATCTTAAGGTCCCTTCCAACCCTAACTATTCTATGGTTCTATGTTCAGAGTGATGGCACCTGCCTTCCCAAGTAACCATTACTTGTGATGTTGCTCTGCTGTTCTGGAGATGGCTGAACACCTGCCTGATGATGGACAGTGGTGAATGAATTCCTTGTTTTGCTTTGCTTGTGTGTGCAACTTTTGCTTTACCTATAGAACTGTCTTTACCTCAACCCATGAGTTTTTTCACTCTTACTCTCCTGGTTCTTTCCCCTACCTCACAGGGTAGGAGAGAGGAAGTAGGTGTGTGGGCTTAGTTTCTGACTAGGGTTGAACCACAATGGTTCTTTTTGGTGCCAACAAGGGGCCCAAAGGGCTTGAGATTACAACAGATTTGATTGGAACGTGCTAGATTGAATTTACAGCTGTTACTGCTGTTGAGCTATTAAGACATGCTCCTGTGCTTGCCATAGGGCTTGCTTGCCTCACTGTATCTAGTGCTCTTTTGTGGTTGCTCTTTGCTTTCACCCCTCACTGCACTGCCGTGCTGCTGTGTTTGGGAACGTTCTGGTAATAGCAGTGGTGATGCTCCCAGGGTGGTGGATGTTGCAGCTGCTGGAGGCTATACAGAGGACCAAGCATGACTTTCATGAAGGCTCCCTGTGCAAAACTAGTTTCTTGATGGTGTTAGACTTTCATACGGAAAAAAACATGCTCTCAAAACTGGCAGTGTGGAACACCACAGGTGTTTTGGTCTACACACCCCAGTGAGTATTTGCTTTGCTAAAGGAAACAGTCATTTATTGCATCAGCACTGAGAAAAGCGTTATTACTACCTTCCTCATCAGAAAAAAGTTGCTGGGAAAATCAAACAAGTGTGGATGGCTGTACTGCAGTGAAAAATCTTTAGCCCTTAACCAGCAGGAGACAGTCAGGAGAAAGCGAGTGCTCAATCAAGTGTAGGTCTATTGCCTGCGATATTTTAAATAGTTCCTGGAACTAATACATTCCCATCCTGCCTCAAGTATTTCCTTCTGCCTTCAGCACAGCCTGGGTCAGACCCTCAAGACATACTCCTGCAATTCAACCTCCTGGCTTGCTAAGAACAATGAGGCTCCCAATTTTAAATGTGATTTTTTACACACTATTAGGCAGTCTAGATGTTTTCTACCAGGGAAATTCTCTCCCTGTTGGAAACCCTGGAAATCGACTTGGAGACAGGCATTCACTCCCAAAAATTACATCCCAAACTGAACTCTAGGTCCTGCTGGATTGGTTATTGATGGGCAGCCCTGAACTCAGGCTGGTAAAGAGGCAGTATCTTTAGAAGAGGTATTTTTACATGCTTGCCAAAATGACCATCTTTTCTCCCTCTCTAAAACCATGCCACAGTAGTGAGCACAGAAACTGGGAGAACAAAGATAACTGATTTCAGTAACACAGCCAACGGCAACTTCTTTTACTTCTTGGAAAATGACAATCTCATTTTAAGATCCAAGGTAGCAGGATCCCAGCTTGGTTTTGCCTGAAATATCTGGTTTTCCTCTGTCTTCTATGAAAAAAAAAATACTGCTATCGCTCAAGTGCTTTCCACTGGGCTCACAATAAAAAGTACCTTTTACAGTCAGAAAGTCCCAAACAAGTTTCAAGTTCAAAAGCTGTTCAGCTTAAGATTTCAGAAAGCTCTTGGAACTGTTTTTCAGCTCTGATGATTTATCATATCCTTGGGAGACCTAAACCTTAATACAGTTTGCTGATGCCTTTTAACACAAGCTACTGCGTTTAACCAAGATGATACTGGCTCGCTCACCACAACAAAGTACATTCTATCAGTAACCAGCCCAAGTGTTTCCCACGAGAACAGTGCCCTGTAGCAGGTATTTACATGAATCTTACTGTAACTTAACATTTTTTCAAATTGCTTATACTACACCTGTGCATGATTGATAGGAAAGCTATCATCCATGCTCTAGGAAGTGTACAAACCCCATAATCCTTTATGTAAAAAAAAATAACACAAGCTTTATGTAAAAAAAGATCACATAGGACAGCAAGATGATATTAAGGTCTTTGCCAACCCTAACTGTTCTATGATTCTACGAACAAAGAGCAGCAACAGATTCAGAAACACTTGTGAACTTCTTGAACATTTTGAATTTAATTCCTTAAATGTGCAGTTAATATGCTTGTCCAAACACCTGGTATGGGGGGAGCTTCACTTTGTCGATCTGGGGGCTTTTTAACAAGTGGAAGGTAACAGGTACAGCTTTACCTACAGAGAATAAAGCTTTTTGGCAGCTTAGAACCCAGGACACATGGCATACTTTGCCATAAATTCACTCATGTTCTTTGAGAAGCCATCAGGCAGAAGATGCACCAGGATGAATGCAGGTTTATCATGAATAGATTTTTGATAACCACTTCCTGTATCATCCATCCTGGAATAATAATACTTACAATCCTTATGCTACTTCTACTGACTTGTGTGATACCCATGAGATTAAAGAGAAATCTCTGTTGAAAAACCCTAGCTTCTCTCTTTTATATCATGGTTCTGGTCAAGTCCATCTCAAGTCTAGAGAAAGCTGCAGAGAATTGAAGGAACTGCAATGCATGACTACAAAATAGGCCTCCAACTTCCTCTTATCCACATAATGCAACAGTTAACAGAGTCTACATCATATGTTTATGTTGTTACAGATAAGGGAATCCAACAGAAAACTCTCAAGGAGCTGGTTTATAAGCCTTTAACCACTGAACAGAGAGCATGAAGAGCTTCTTTTCGAACAGACCTCACTGAAGTCAAAGTGAAGCAGCTGATGCTTCTGTTTCAACATTTTCAATGTTATTCTCAACATTATAGAGGAATGTGGGGGTTTTTGTTCTGTTTTGGTTTTTATCACCACAAGCACCAAAGGTCAATTATGAAACTGTGACTGGAGTTAGCACTGACAAAATGGAAACAAGGATAAGGAAGTGTGAACTATCATATGAATAAAACAAGTCAAGTCTCCAGCTCCCAGACAGTAAGAAGCCTTGTGCACTCCAACACCTCTGGCAGGACAGGAAGAGCAGGAAATGGTTGTGGTTTTGGCTGACCATACAGGTCACCTGTATCACTTTCTGAAGAACCACATGTACACAGCCGTTACTTCCAATGACTGTAGTAGTAAATCCCATCTAATCCATAGTGCTCCACCATCTATGTGTGTACCAGGTGAACTGTGATCCCTCCACAGCGTTAGCAAAGCAGCCTAGAAAGGCAGTCTTAGGTGGCAGTAGCTAACATTAAGTACCTGCCTCCAAACAGGGAGCTTTATGTGTCATTTAATCACCTAGTAATCACCCAAATTCTGAACATTCACATTTTGACAGATTAATTTAAAAAAATATCAGCAGGTAATTTTGTCCATCTGAAGTTACTGAGTATTTAAAAGCACTTTGGCATCCTGAAAATCAGAAACTTGAAACACTTTGCATATATTTAATTTTTAACTCTTTATTCTGAAGACTTTTTGGTTGCCAATGCAAATTGACTTATTACTTCTATACACTCATCATATAAACTTCTAGTTCTTACACATTTATCTGTTACAAGAAATAAAAAGCCATTTCTGCTGCAGAAGAACCAGCACGCTCACCTGAAATAGGGTACTTGTTTCTAAACATCAAGGTCTGTATGTCACACAGGTTGTTGGAGGCTAGCTGGAGTCTGCTGCAACTCTTCACGTTGTTAAGTCACTTTTACCATCTCTCCAGTGAAAGGATCTCCCTTGTTCATCAAGAGCCCCATCTTTTTCTCAGAGTGGAAGCTCTTTTTTCTCTGTATCAAGAATGCAGTTACTTTACTATCTCCACATCCTTGTCGCATCTGCGAGTGTTTTTTTCACACTGAACTGTGTGTGAACACACAGGAACTGAGGACGGTATGAGACAGTACAAACCCTGTTTCTTCAACAAAGCAGGCTGAAAGCAGAAAGAGCTAGACAAAATCTACTGCCTCAGCAGCACCACCCCACATGCATCATACCGTGGCCTAGCGGAGTCCTTCAGAAGTCTTCTTATCCCCAGACTGAAGGCAGAAACCTTCCAGAGAAACAGACTCCCAAAACAGGCTTCCTACTTATTCCTCCTCTGGGGCAGCAGGCCCTGCACTCTTGTTCAGCCTCTGCAAGGATGGCACAGGCCCCTGCAAGTCAGCAATGGCTTAGAAAGCTTTTGTCAGGAGATAGTTATGGAAACCCTTGATTTCCAGTTCCATGCTTTGAAGCAGACAAAAGTTAGATATTCAGCAAAAGGCAGCTTCTAAGCCAAATAAACTTAAGTCTTTAACAAAGCAAAGACAGGGTAGAGGCTGGTGGAAAGCACATACAACATCCTCAGCATTCCTGCTCAGCTTGGGTCTGGATATGCTAGGCATCTAGCCTGGCCTGCTTTGTCAGAATCTTTTGCCACAGGGTAAAGAGCTGCTTTTGTACCTTTAGTACCAGTCTTCACACAAAAGCATCTCAATCAGAAGTCCACTTTCTGCATACAGTCCATTCAAATGCTCTAGCCAGGCACAGCTACCAGCCCACCAGGGCAGAGTAATGTGCAGCAACTCACTGCCTCGAATTTTAGATTTAGTCTTTGCCCTGCAGATCACGTTCCAGTAATAGGTATCAAGCTATAAAATCTTATTACAATCAGACACTACAGCAAGGAACAGGGAAAAAAACCCCACAATCACAAAAGTTAAATTTATTCATCAAAGCAGGCTGCCTCTGAGCCATCACACACTCCACGGGTGGGAAGGAAAGACAACTACTACTCCTGACATGTCCCTTCCCCTCCTAATACAAATCTCTCCTCTTCTGGAGAGGAAAAGGAGGACATGCATTTTCTTAAACTGTATGTATACACTGTTTAAATGGTGGGGAGAAAATCAGACATTTAAGAGTCTGCAACTTTCACTAAGACCCAAGCTCTGATAACATCACTTGTGTTCCTCTGTAGATTAAGAGTTATTAACTGACTTACCTCTGTCACAAAACCTGAAAATTAACCCCATCTAGGTTTGGCAAATACAATGCAAATTACACATTCTGCTTTTCTGCTAACTCTGCTAATGACTATTTTCTTTCTTACCTTCCTCCCCCTAACCTGCCTTGACATCATAGCAGCTGGATCCCCCTGACATTGCAGAGTCCAGACTACAGATGGACAAGTATCAAGTGAATCTCAGTTCTAAGAGGCATCCTCCAGCAACACCATACAGCCAAGCGACCTGTAAACATGTGAGCAAGTAAGTGCAATTGCCTTAGCGTGGTGCAGCAATTCCATGGCCCCTGCAATCAGCATGGAATGTAGCATGCTTTTAACCACTGCTACACAGTGGCATCAGCAAACATTGCTGATGGGACTAAACCATCCAGAAGCACATACTTTTAAAGGAAGGAAATAAAGAGTGTTGAGTACAAATGGTACCTGCCCACCTTTTGGAAGGAGGATGCACAGCGCATTTCTGTCTCCTCAGGTCTTCTATCACACTCACTACCATAGCATCTGAAAGCGCTGAAAGGTAAATACAACCTCCTTGTAGAAAGAAGGTATGTCCTGCACATCTCTTCACAGTGGGGAAGGGCAATTCACTTGTTAGCGCATGCTTAGGATTCCCAATAGCTTTAGACAACATTCTTTACTGGAGACTCAAACCATTCCACTAACATGAAATACTTTATTGAAACCACCTCTTTGGCATCAACGCTTACTCCCGACATAGAATTGTAAGGCCAAGCTGCCAACAGAAGGCAACTGCTTTTATCCAGTAAGTGCACCTCCATTTAACAGAATGTTGGGAATGCTGGAAAGAAGCACATTTTAGTTCCCTCTCTCTTTTCCTTATCCTTCATCTGTACTTGGACCTCTCTTTGTCTTTTGACTTCTTAGGACTTCTGTTTCTGTCTGCTTTTTTGTCCCAGTCTCTTACTCGGAAGTCATCTCTGTATTTGTCTTTTTGTTTGCTGTAAGAATAGTCTCTCTCTTGAGATCGGCTGCGACTCCGATGCCTGTCTTTCTTCTCACTCTTCATCTTCTCTCTACAGCGTTCTCCTTCATGCTTTCGCTCAGAATCCTGTTAAAGGAATTGGATAGATATGCAAGTTACAGACAAAAGGGGTAAAAATACAGAAAGGCATGAAGAGAACTAGAAGTCAGGCAAGTCTGGCTCCTTGGTACTTTCTTGGTACTTGGTATTTGGCTGGTACTTTCTGGAATACATTCACATCCATGATGTGAAAAGGTAACACATAAAAAACCCCATTGTAACTATATGAAGAAGACAGGTCTAAAGCTTTTGTCAGCATTCATGGAAAAAAGCATGGCTGCTAGGCATACTGCTGATCGTATTTCCTAAGGAACTTCATTGAAAACTGGTTATACCAGAGATTCAGCTCAGGTGGATATTACCAAACTCTTCATAAGCATCACACGAGCTTCTAAGCTAGACTTGGATTGTGACTTCTTATATAAGCAACGCAAATATTTCAATCATAGGTTTTGGTTCAAGCCTCACAGGTACTTCAGTACTATGAAGATGCAGAACACTTTCTAAGACTGCCTGTAATAACCCTTAATGGCCTAAATTCTAGGCCTCAGAAAAATGAAAGACACCATTACAGAAACCCACTACCCACATACACAAATAACTTCCTTGAAGCTAGAAGTCCATAAGAAATTCAGCATGGTGAATCCAATCCTTTTAAATGTACTGTCAAACAATGCCACAAGGTGTAGCAGTTGAAATGGAAATAACAAATTAATGAAAAAATCAGTTGTATTTTGCAGGCTGCTGGAAAAGACCCATACAGAAAACACATGGGAATACACTCATACACAGATATAGTAAACTCTAAGGGGTTCAAGTCTACCTAATTTAAATGGCCTAAGAAGGAGAGACCAACAGTATGTACCACAAATGGTAATGGAGTTTGAGCACACACACAAAAACTCATGGAAAAAAAAAAATGCTGCAAATTCAGGCAGCCAAAACTGAGGAAATTCTGAATTTCCCTGGCTTTCTGCATGTTGTCACCAAGAATGTTGACTGGGTGGCTCAGCACACAGAATGTATTTGCTCCAGAGAGAAATGAAGTTTATTTAACAAAGGGGGAATGACTGTCAGTAGGACAGCTGCTTTTCGTGTTGCCCTAGGCAGACAGTATGAAACCAGTATACTAGTGAATGAAGGAACGATGGCCCCATTACTCAGAGTGTGAAACATCACACTAACAAGAGTATGGCAATATCCTACAATGACTGTGTGGAGACACCAACACCTCTATTAGCCACAGCATCGCAGCAGTTTTAAAAGTAAAATGATAAAGACCACTTAGAAAGTTGCCATTTCACTTCAAGGAACTCTAAAGCATTTCTTAATACACAACGCTGAGTTTTGACATTTGATCTAACATTTCAAGCACTACTAAAAACTAGTTTGTTTTATTATTCAGATAAAGGAAGGAGATTCAGAATCCTGAGGAAAAAATACATATACAACTTGCCATTAAGAAAGTGGCAGGTACTTCTGTTTTGAAGGCACAATCACCTAGAAGTTTGGTATCAGGTGACTGTATCAGGGCAGATACTGTTTGATGGAATTTTAATAACACCAGTGTTAAACACAGATTGGTATGAACTGTGAAAAATGTCTGCACTAAATTATACAATATTTGTTTCTTCATTTCAGATACAACTTTCATTTTTATGAATATGCACTCTTGACAGCAGCATTCACAACTGTATGGCTAAAACCTGTACTGGATGTACAGACAAGCTAACTTAACTTATTTAGAAGAATAGCAAAAAACTCTACTCCAAGCAGAGCTTTTATTCAGGAAGATACAGACCAGGACAGTTCCCACAGCAAACACTACCTCTTAGAATTGCGCAGATAATGCTGAAATACTACAGTTACAAGGTGCAACATAACCCACCTGAATCAACACACACATCACTAATCACAGATTTCATCCTTATCAACACAACCAAGAATTTCTACTAGTGCAGGGCACTGCTTGCACTGGGCTTGGTGCACTGCTGCCTTCTAGACAGTTCGTTGCTGAAGCTTCCTCCCAGCACATGGGAGAAACAGGATCAAAATATAACAAGACTCAGCTAGAAAACCTAGCAAGTCAACCCTGCAGACATGCTACTGGCCAAGTCAGGGCAGGGAACAGGTTAGTGAAGACTTGAAAGTAAAGGCAAATAGCCCATGTTGAATGCCATATAAAAGGGCAACTTGCTGAAAGGTTTAAAAGAAGTCGTATGAACATGGAGCCAGCTAAGCACAATGACCTTCACAGAAACATTTATGGTACAGGTGTTCGGGGCAAGTCTGAAAGTGCCACAGGGTCAACACAGTAGCTAATATGACCACGGTGTAAATTAAAAGGATGTAGTAATTTCAATTAATAGAATGAATTGCATCTTAGTTCCTGCCTCAATCAGTTTCCTTTCTCCTTATATACGATTTTATCCTTTTGGAGTCTTTGGCACAGAAAAAGACCAATGGTTTTAACACTTGAAGTTACTAAAAATAATTATTGAAATCAAATCCTTTACACCCTATCCCAGTCAGGAACATGCTGTTTTGCCATTCCAGAGGAAGAAAAAGATTCCTACTTAAAAGCAGGCTCTCTCTTTCTGCTGAAGTTCAGATTTCTCAATCCAAGATCACAGCCTCTTATCAGTCAATAAGTTATGATCACTCCAAACCTTAACCCAGCACTGGGCTGGTGAACACACACAAGGAACTAAATATTAAGAGGGAAAGATACTTCTCTGGAAGTTCATAACTACTTAGCCAAAAGCAGTAACTTGTCAAACAGTACCTGCAGGTAAACCAGCTAGAAATGCCATGACCACAAAAGCAGAATAAATACGCCACAGCTACATACATTAAACACACTCGTTTAAAGATTTAAAGGAGCAAACAAATAGAGACAGCCTTTCAGGAGGGAGATTTTGATCAAACTTGACACTAAATAGAAAGAGTGTCCAACAAGCAGCAAGAGCCGGGAACTGAAACCAGAAAAATCACTATCTCTGGCAACACCATGCACTACAGAAACCTGAAAAATCCATTGGATTGTGCTATACTCCACAGATCCAGTTATCCAAAAAACTGAAAAGATCCAAGGAGCAAAAAAACCAGAGAAAACTGGAAAGGGAACAAAGTCATAATACAGATCTCAAGGAGAAGCATGTCCTACAGGACATTCAAAAACCTCCACCAAATCCTATTCACAAAC
>JBCJKH010036952.1:5000-17844 GCA_039877255.1 Loriculus beryllinus | reverse complement strand
TCCACAAGAAAGGAAACTAAAAAACCCACACCCACACCTGAAAAACCACCAGATGATGATGTCTTTCCAGGGAGATGATGTTTCCATAGCTTTTCTTGGCGATGTGCCAATATCAGCCAGGTAAGTGGAAACTCACTAGTGTGTCTGCCTCTCAATGTGACTCTCAGGAACAAGCCTCACCAGGCTGGGGCCAGCCTTGCCTCTGGAGCAGGATGCTACACCAATGTGATGCTTTCTAACCTGTATTAGGGGCAATTGCTATATTCTGCTATCGGAAAAGTCTGTATATTGCAGCTATACTCATTAGGCATCTGATCAATAAATGGGCTGTCTCCATAGGCTGTCATGGCCCAGCTTTTGCATCCATTCACCAACAAGACCTGCTTTTTGGCTAAAGGAATTATTCCACAGCTCTGAACTGGATATTCATGTCTATATTCAATTTTATAATCAAAGAACAGCATAATAACCTTTCCTCACTTTTTAGAAGAATTCAAACATGATCTCACAGAATTACATACAAAATGCCTAACGAAGAAAATGGTCCTGCACCCTGCATGCAGGTGAAAAGAATGTACAAACATCCGAGTTTACATAGAATGATAAACTGCAATTTTAATTTAGAACCCATAAATAAACACACTTCAGCAGATGACTTCTCATTTGAAGATACTGATTACACAAACCAAGTCCAAGAACCAACCCTTTTTAGCTAAAAAGCAAGCAGATCTCTTCCACATGTATTGAAGTACTTTTCTTCTCCCTTCTCAAATGTCAAGGTGCCCTTTATTGCTTACCAGTATCTTTCGCACTAGATCGTTTCTACTTGAAGATCTACCAAGTTTTGCCCACACTTCTCAGGGCTTAAAAGAACCATTCTGGTATAAGTCTTGGAAGCTGTTAGTAAGTAAGGATACCTACCCATCCAGTTCACCATGCTAGTGGTGTTCAGAACATGCTGAAAGCCTATGTCTTCACATCTATTTGACTTTTACAAGACACCCCATTTTCTCTTGAATCCTTCTACTGGACAAAGTCAGTCCCGCAGTCTCTCTTCTAAACATAGCTCAGGCAAGACACAGAAAAAGATGGGATGCACTGCTCTTAGATCAATGGGACAAGTTCAGTGAGTGAATGCAAACCACATCTCTAGCTACAAGACATCAAATTAAATGCCATTTGATCTAGGTCTGTCCCTCAAATAAGGAAATGACTTGAGGTGATTCACCTGGAATAAAATTCCAACATTCCTTCTTATGAGCCAACTAAATGCACACAGCAACCTTTGCACTGCAAGGTCAAATACCCCAAAGGAAAGAAAACTATGTCTTCAGGGTGTGCATGCAATGGCTGCTCACACCACCTTAATCCTGCTCTCTTGTATATCTGTCTTCTTCTTACTACATTCCTAATTAGTTTCTATTGTCATGTTTATCTTTTTTAACATTTGCTTTTCAACATCTTTTTACACTGAATATTCATATTTTGCATAGTTTTCATTTACATATTTCCAGAGCACCCAATTTTATCTCTTGCCCATATTTCCAACCTCTTTCTGTCCTTCTGTATTATAACATCTTCTGTATTTGTTGCAATCCCAATTTTATGACCATCTGTGAATGTAATTGATGCAGCATTCAATCTTTCTACTAGACCCCTAGTAAATACATTTACTTGTACTGCAGATCCTAGAAGCACGTAATTTCCATATTCCTTAAAGTCAGTGTATTATCAGTACCCATTACTGTCCCTACGATTACTTTTCAATGCAATAAACAATATTCACATGGAGCAACATTAACCAAATTTTGTGAGGTATAGTATCACATTCTGAAAAGCTTACACTACTGCACTGAAATCTTAAAAATAAAGTTTTCTAGCATGACTTTGTTTATTTTTCATGGCCCGTTACTCCTCTGTACTAAGATATGAAGTTACACAAGGACAGTTCGCGCACACACACACTTCAGGTCCAGTTAGCTGATAGAGACTGAACTCGGCAGTGCCAAAGGAAAATGCAGGATCAACTATGTACAGTGAGAGAGAAGTACAGTGCCATTCTCATCAGAGCTTATGCTCTGAATAGAACTTAAGGGGAAATAAATAATGCAACTGATCATAAGAAAACACTATGATATCCCATCACCTTAATTCATTTTGTTCAAAGACAGTTGTGAGAAGTGCAGATTGAAGGTGCAAGGCGGTATGCATACCTAAGAATCTCCTCTCCGATCTCTTTTTTAACAACTTCTACAGCCTTTCAGGCCAGCTACCACAAGGAATGCCAGCTGGTTGCTCCTCAGCCCCACGCAGCTCACAGATTACTCAAGCACAGTTCCTACCCTGCAACTTGGTCAGGTGGGAGATAGCACAGGAACTTGTAACTAATGCAAACTGGAAGGACCAAAGCCAGTGTGATTATGGACGCTGACACCACTAATTCAGCTTCACGTAAACATCACACCATAGCGCAGCCAGAATTTAGGGGATCTCCTAACTGCAACTTTTGTAAATGTGGCAATCCTGCAATCTAGGCCTAATGAGAACAGGGGCTTTGTGCCCCTTGGTCATACGAGAATTTGGTATCTAGCTCAAACTTATGTTTGTGTCTTGTGCTCCATCCCTGGCAGCGTTCAAGGCCAGGTTGGAGCCTTGGGCGATATGGTCTAGAGTGAGGTGTCCCTGCCCATGTCAGGGGGGTTGGAACTACACGATCTTAAGGTCCTTTTTAACCCAAACCATTCTGTGATTCTATGATTCTATCTTCCTTGCCTTTATGCCAGACTTATACGGGGAATGCAGAAGGGGAAGGAGCTAAGTTCTATCACAGAAGTCGAGTGGGAACAGCACAGCCCTGGGTGATGCTGCTAGTGCACTACAGGGAGATAAGGTAGAGAGTGCTCAGTCAGAGACAGAAGGGGAGCGGACAGCGCAGAAAGTCTCAATGAGCCATTCTCTGACTACCTGCACCTTCTGAAGCAAGAGTCAGTGCAGAGCAGATTCATCTGCTATTTCTGATGCAGCAAGTCAACCTCATGGCATCCTAGCTAAACAGTTCTCAGAGATGCAATGTGAACAAAGGACCCTGAGGACAGGACAACACTGGGAGAAATGTCTGATTGCCACTGCCTTAGCAATGACCCTAGCCTATACGTAAAGAAGGTAAATGGAGACTGGTATATACAAACCAGAATCTCTGAAGCCAGCGTTCAAACAAATTGCTATTACGAATATAAAAACTGACATATATAGAGATTGATAACTACAATATTATAACTTCAACAAATTCTTAAATTGCCTGAAAACTCATTCTAATAGCAAGTCATGGGGATAACTACCTTCCCTCTGCCAAATTTCAAATCCCTGTCTGAAACCAGGTGATATGTTCTCAATAAATTTAAAACTCCTAAACTTTACAAAACATTCTGGGTCTAGTATGTGCAGTTATGAGGTGGAATGAACACAATGGAAGTTGCAGAACTGTCACCCTGGAAGATACAATCACAAGTAAGTTATACATGCATCTATCAAGAATATCTTAGAATTAAAGTTCAGAAATCTGACCTATTTACTGCTGGTGACCTACTACTGGTTTTACTTCTCAGCCTAAATTCAGACTTCAATTGATAAATTTCACTCAAGTTATGATCCTGTGTGCACACTATTATTTTGCTTTGATTATAACCATGTATTTGGGAACAATACTTATGTTTGCGTAAAATTTATGATTAGGAAAATGGACTGGATGATCACTAGCATTTTCTTCCAGGCCTCTCTCTTAAAAGGTTATGATAGATGTTCATTTTAGAAAACAGATGAGCCAGTTATTCCAAATCTGTTTGCAAAGTTCAGTTATGAACAAGTGCCATCTATAACGCTTATCCTGAGGTATGAGGAATGGAACATGTTTCTTGACAATTTTTCTGCTTATGTATTATGCCAAACTTCTGTTTACTCAGACTCCAGTTTGAAACACCTGAGCTAAACTTGAAATGCTAAGATTCTCTTCATCTAAATTATGCCTTAATCTGTACTCTTTTTCTTAACAAATCTCAGATTCTGCTTAGTTTACGTAACATATCAGTTATTCCGAAAAACACTTTGGATTTAAACCACTCTGCGCTTGCAGTGACTTTAATAAGTAAATGACTTCCATAAATGCTCTATTCATGATCAGCAAAGATGTTATCATCAAAGTCTACACTTCTGATCAACTTCAGAGACCAAAAGAAGAGAAATGAGAAAATATTAAATAACTTCCCATGAAACCATTTGCTACATAGAAAAATTTCAAAACCATCGTGTGTCAAAAAAAAAAAACCTCAAAAAAACCCACAAAAAAACCCAAACAACAAAAGACCCCAAAAATATTTGGAAGAAGGCAGAACTAATATTAATTTGAATTTGCCTTATAACTACATTTTAATTCTGTCTATCTTCAAAATACAGTCTTGATCATTAAATAACATGCAATAGACCTGAAAAAGCACAAAACTGCAGTATCTGGGACAAGTGGTGATGGCAGACCGAATTCTAAGCACTGAGGTAGTACAGTTTCTAATCAGCCAACTTTCATAGTAAATTTTTTTGTGCAATAAAGTTTAAGATTTGATGAAGCAACCAGTCAAGGAAGCTTACCTCCAAAGGAAATAAAACCTGCTGCCCAGATTAGGTGCTTTCAAAGACTAAAAGCAACCAGCTTCATGTCAGTCTGTCAGAAAGACCACAGAAAAATGAACGTGTAGCAGGAGAGGTGTCAAGGCATAATCAGTATACATTTAAGATGGAAAGCAAGAATCAAAAACTTAAACTGCTGAAAGGGCAACTGCCACATGAGATTTTTATCTTTAATAAGTTTCCCCTACAAAACAGTGTGGAAGATCTATTACACCATGAATTATGATACTATCTGTGAATTAGATTGCTGATGGATCAGACAACAGGGGAGTAAACAGCACAGTGGGAATACAACCCCCTAAGCAGCTACCCAGGTTCAGCAATAAAACAAATCTTCAGGTCAACATAAAAACCACCATGCACACACATGCACACACGCACACACAGAGCGCAGAGATTCTGGTCTTGATATGAATGGATTTTTCAGAACCTGCAAACTGTTGGAGGAAAATCATCTAGAAATTTGTTCAGTGAACTCCAACAGCTGTTTCATAGAGAAGATAAACGTAAGCAGGCTGAGCACTGTAATAGACGGCAGCATCTAAAAGAGATACATATAAACTGTATTAGGGTGAAAAAAACCAACATCATTTAATGCAAGGACTAGTGCCTTTAATCCAACAAAGAGATCATATCCTAAGGGATGATATCAAGCATTTATCAGAAAGAAGACTCATAAATATTTCTGGAAGTTGTTGTCTATGTTAGAGAAAATGGAGAAAATGCGTCAGAGATTTTCAGCAGTTGATGTGAATTGCATTCTTATTGTTTGTTTCACTATAAATATACCAACAAAAAATATCTGTGAAACTTTTCACAGCCCCCCTACATATAGTGGGCTATCTATAGAATCCTGGTCCTGCCAAACGTCCACTCGCAGATACAAGGACATTGCAATACATCACGGTACAAGTGTACACTCAACATGCTTAGCAGCAAAGGATCAAAACTCAAGTGTCCATTCTGTTTAATGTTTCAGTGTTAATGCAGAGAAGAAAAGAACCCTTCATTGAATTAGCTGAGAGACCACACTGAACAGCATTGTATACATGTAATGATGATTCTTCCATTTTCCTACATTTGCATGATGACCTGCGCTCTTCTGATACTTTCATAGAAATGTTATCTTCTACTATTTTTCAAACTCTTCTTTTAGGTTTTTTGGTTGGTTAGGTGGGTTTTTCAAGTTAAAACTTTAAAATAGAAGAGCAACATTGTATTACTTGAATAAGAATTAGATCACATTAAAGTTCTAAAATCCAAAATAATCTGGAACTACAGAATTAATATAAAATGGAAGAAACCTCTCTAACCCTGAAAACAAGCAGAAGACTGATGTTCTCTTGCGACACTTCCAAAAGCCACAGCAATGATTTCCAGCCCTGATCCTTCTACACAAATGAATCAGGCCTTCATTGCCCATCTCTCTCCCACTTTATTTTGGTAATGCACATGCCTCATCAGAAGCACAGTCCCTGTCCCTATGCTTTTTAAAAGCACACTGACGAAAACAAGGCAGCTATAGCAATTGTGCACAGCAGGCAGTTTCTAAGAGGTCATATCTTCAATGCATTAATCCAGGGACTGCTGCAGTTCATCATTATTGCCATGCTGGCTCCAGACTTGTTTTTTAAAATAGTTGTAAGACGTAGCTATATGTAATGAAAAATGTACGCACTATCATTTCCTTTTACTAACTTCAAACTACAGAATTTGCTTCTGGCTGAAGAATGTCTATACACTGAAAGAGGAACTAAATGACCTTTCACATCACTTTAAAGTAGCATTTGCCATTCTGCTGCATTTGATCTATTTTCATTTTAAAAGGCAGGAATAAGACATTAAAGTCAAGTACAAGAAAGCAAAGAAAATAAATAGCAAAACTACCATCACATCCCAAAGTACCTGTTATTTGCTGAAGATTAAACCATGATAATCCCATTTATGTAAATCCAGGTATAGCTAATTTTAATGATTATTTTTTCTTGGAAATGGACTGGTTCACCTGTAGGGTAACACTTGATACAAGGTGTCCTGGGCTCAGCCAAGGTTAGTGTCATTCCAAATCCTATAGAAATGAGTCAAGTGACCAATTCCGGTTAAGAAGTAACATCATTTTTCAGCTGAAAGAAACATTTTCTCCTGTGCTTTCTCAGGAAAACAAGATATTTGTCCACAAAGGCACTAATAGTAAATACTGATCTAACAAAGTTAGAACAGCTAAGAAATGTGCACTAACTAGCACATCAAGATGCAGAAAGATATTACCATTGAAGACACGTTAGTAACACATGCCTGCAAATAGGCTAATGGAAAAAATGACAGTATATGAATTTTACTTATATTTTTGACAAATCAATTCCCTCTGGAATTACTACATGATAACAGATGTGCACCAAAGTGCTGTCCACTAAAAATATCTAAGTTTTACAATTTATATATAATTTATTATCTTGCAACAAAACAGTTTATGAAGCAACAAATTAGTGTTTCTAGCTATGCAGAAAGTGGTTTGATGATTCAGCATTGGAAGGTCTGTATATTTACAGAAGTTGTTCCCCCTCACCCCTATTCTCAAGCATGAGCATATTAATGTTACAGGAAAAAAGATGTCATGGGAAAATTAATGATTATGCATTTTGTGGTGGGGTTTGCTGGGGGCTTTTGACTTTTTTTAATGTGTATGAAAAGATGAATCACAAAAGCTACTCAAAAAATGCCCCTGAATGTCCACTGGTTTTCCCAGTAAGTGCAGGAACAGAAAAATACTGTAAATGGACTAACCAGAGAACCTCTGTCTACAGAACAAAATCACTGTAACAAATTGACAGCAAGTAGGTTGGTGATGTAGAGAGCCTGGCCCCCTCTGCTGTCTATTTTGTGCTTCTTCTAAAATGTTCCTATCAAGTCTTTAGGCTTAAAGAACAATGTTTCTGTATTTATGAATGCCTCCCTCTGACCTGACTGATAACTCCAACAACTCTTACAGAGACTAATTTAACAATGTGGTAGACCTGGAAAAGACAAGGTTTAGAAAGGAAAAGGGGATTCAAAGAGCTGAAAAATCTTCACCCACTGTACTACACACTTTCAAACCCTTAAATCTAAATGTTTTCCATGTGTGTAATTGAGAATCAAAAGTTCATAAAAAAACTGACAAATTCCTTTTGGTTTAAACACTTTCAACTGGATACAAGATGCAGAAATACACACAGGTATGTCATAAAGCAGAGACATTTAATATCTGATTTAAAAGTAAAAAACACAAAGTGCATTTTATATGCATCGCCTTTAAAAATGAACTTTTACAATTCATAAGTTATACTTTGATTAAAAATGTAAATGTAGCATATCTTTAATATGCCTTGAAATACTGATTTGTTACTGTACTGGAATTCACCCTCAAAAGATTCTATTGTAAAATGTAGCATATTCATTACAGTTCAAGGCTCATTATGCTCCCTTAGAGCTTCTTTCATAGAGGGTCAGAATATTACAGCAACAAGGAAGAAACAAAAATAAAAATGAGCCATTTGCATGGCTTTGTCCCTTGTGAACAATGCCCCATGTTCTTCTCTTAAATCCCACGCTCTTGGGACATACATCATTCTCCCCAGACACATTTCAATACCAACTTTAGTCTTTTGCTCAGTCAATTGGCTTCTCCTTTCTGTGCCTGCCTAGAGCAGCCTGCTCATGCACACTAACAAAGCAAAAAAGATGTATACCATAGAGGTTACAGCATTTGTTAAAACTGTCCGTGAAAGATTAGTCACAGACAACAATGCTAATTAAAAACACAGCAAATCAGAATGAAATCAGATATCTGATTTACACTTCTCAACAGCTAAATTAGAGAATTAAGTCAAGCCCAAATGGAAAAATAAAACCTTTGATAGCCAGCTGGTACTGTAGGAGTCCTTAGTCTGAACTCTGCCAAGGTTGAGCCTTCACAATAAAGCTTTTACTTAAAGCAGAACTGAACCAGGACCATTCACTGAAATGATGTGGAACACAAACGAAAAGAACTACAGTTAGAGCTGGGTTAAACTTAACCTGGAAATAAAAACTGAGTCTACTGGATTAACTCCCTGTACAGCTCTGGTTTTGGCTCAGTTACAGACAAATAAAGGTAAAAAGGAAGCCTCTGCACCCTCTGCAAGGAATTCCCTTCCCTGGCAATTGTCAGTGAGTCTCTCCAGATCTTAACACTTTTGTTACCACTAATCAGAGCTTCTGCCTCTGGCTTGACCAGAAGTCCTACCTGGAGAATGTTGTATGATCTTCACTTTCTCTCCTGCACCATCCCCGTCCCTCAGATTAGCATTTCAAAAGCCCACCAAATTTCTTTGCTTCATATTATGACCAACTGCTTTAATTGGATGGTTTTCTCCAAGAGGTAGCTCATGACTTCCAATGGCAAATCCCCATTCACTGAAACCTGCTGCGCACCAAATTAGGTAGCACGAAATAGTAAATTCAATTTATTATAACAGTTTAACATTATAAGTAATGTGTTTTTAAACTTGGATGATGTCATACTGATGTTCAAAGGTACTGTTTCTACCTTTTCTGTCCCCTAATATCAGCAACTCTGAAATCTCTTCCTTTAAGGGAGTTAG
The DNA here is from genome assembly GCA_039877255.1 of Loriculus beryllinus. Taxonomy (NCBI): domain Eukaryota; kingdom Metazoa; phylum Chordata; class Aves; order Psittaciformes; family Psittacidae; genus Loriculus; species Loriculus beryllinus. The sequence continues at coordinate 8,545 of JBCJKH010036952.1, read as the reverse complement.
ACTTAAAATGCAACAACTCCTGAAAGACTGAAAAGTTTTGAGATTTAAATAGGCACAAATAATTTCCTAACTTTTCCTATCAGTACCTTCCCTCAGCAAGTGTAGTATTCACCATCTGATCTTGCATTCCTGTTGTAGCTGAGACCTGTACTCATCTTCGGTACTCAGCCTGCTGCTCAGACAGCTCCACTGCTTTCCCCCTGCTTGCCATCACACGCAACTGCAGCAGCCACAGCAGCTTCACCACATCATCCCAATAAAAGAAAAAAACAAACCCAAACATTTCAGTTCTATTTAAAATGCTTTGCAAGCTCTCCTCAGCCTCTCTGAAGTAACTTTGAAGTAAGTTTTACTGTACTCACTTCATAGGTGGAAAGAAAAATCAAACACAAGAAAGTTATATTACTGCCCAAACCAGTCAGATGACTACCTCTGGAGATGAAAGCAAAACTGCTGCAGAATCCAGACTCCTTTTCTGCATGTACTCCCAGCTAGTTTTATATGGGGAAACCTGAAGAACAGTAAAGTCAAGGAACAGAAGAATACAGAAAACATTCTAGCTTTACACTAGTTTCCAACATGTTGGGAACATTATATGTTCCTCTAAACGCATTTTATTCTCCTCAGATGTGGATTTCTCTCTCCTATTTGCCCCTGTCCACACAGTCGAAAAAGTGTGGCTTTATCTGATATAACTTTCACAAGTAAGACATATTCTGCAATCTTACTATAAATAGAAATGAAGAAAACACGGTTTTCACTTTAAATGTATAAAAATTAATGTTGTGTTAGAGCCTACCAACTGTTTTTCTTTTAAACAATTTCACAAACTTTATCAAATATTCTTTCAACTAGGTCTGCTATGGTCTATTTTCATGGTACCAGTAATAAAGAAGTGTTTTAATGAATTGCTCTGTTAAATTACATGTTTAATGGTAACTTTTTTCTGTAAACATACTATTGACCTTATGTTACATCACTCTGGTGGAAGACTGAGCAACATTTTCTATATTCCGACTACGTACACCAGATCCTTTACACTTATTTCACCATGTGTTGTGAAATAGCATTAAAAATAATCTACAGTGTGTACTACAGAATTTTTACTCCTGATTAGATTTATCTATGGTTTTTGTTTTATTCTTACTATGAATTCTCAGAAGTCCCTATGACATGTTTTGAGTGTGGGTTAACGGAAGTAAGCACTTTGAATATTTCAGAGGAAACAGTAAAGCCATTCTTTAAGAACAGTACCATATATGTATATATAATAACTTTTAAAATCTATTGTCAAATTGAGAGTTTTGCTTAACAAGCAAAATTGTACTTCATTGATGACATCGATCCAAAGAATACTTCATACTGGTTTAACTGGACACTAGATCAGGGCCCAAAATGTATAACCGCATTCTTAATTTCAATCTGAATTTGCAATGGGGGGAGATCCCTCAATATTATAAAACTAAAATTTAAGAAAATATGTTTATTTTTAAATTCCGTACTTTGCCTTCAGATTCTTTTTTCACACCTCACCAATTTCATTGAAATAATCACTTGGTATCTAATTCCATAGGTGCATGACAACTAGAAAGCATCCTTCTTTCCCTAACATGACTGTAAGAGGTTAGAGGAAGAAGCTTTACATCTGATTTAAGAACATAGACGAAAGTAACCATTTACCTCATCTGACATGAGGGAAAGCATGAAACAAAATCTTTCCATTCATTAAGTACTACTCCTAATTTAAATGTGCTACTAAAAGTTATTTCACCCTCTTGTATTTCCTTGTCCCATTTGTGTTGATTTCAACTTTTACCCATTTGCTCAAAACCAGAAGTCTATATTGATTTTGAATTAATTGTTTCATTAATTTTACTCTGATAATTTTATGTATCTCCTATATTCCTCATCACAGCAAAGGAAAGTTCAAAGGAAAAACAAAGGCTTACTATAGCATCAGAAAAATACATTAAGGCCAAAATTTTATAATATGCTTATATTGCAGTCTGCTGCTCAACAACTTGAGTTGAAATTGTTGCTTACTTCTGCTGCTATTTTTCCTATAAGTGGAAAAAATAAGAATTTGACTGTGACAACAAGTCAAAAATAGATTTTAGGAAAGAAAAAGTATAAGTTATATGAGAAATTTGATTATTAAACTTAGTATAGAATAATACAATTTAATAAAAAAAATGAGAAATATAAATCTAAGTAGAAGTCTTCTACACTGATGGAGAATTAAGTAGGAGACATATTCATAATTAAACTTTGGTTTTGAGGCAGCAATAAAATAGACTTATGTAAAAACTCTATCAGGTAACCATGTCTGAAATATAAAAATCTGTTTCATCATTTATAGTTTTTATCACATCATATAGCATAACTTTCACATAAGAACAAAGGTCATTTTAAAGCAAACTGTTGTTCTAAGGTAACTTTTAATTTGAGGACTAAATGTAAATTGCTATGGTGAATGCATGTTAGGTCACTAAAACAACGGTAGCTAAACTCAGATGTGACCTAGCAACCCAGGTGTTCAGGAAAAGTGCTGTTAACAGTAAGGATTGATGATCTAATCAAACTGTCACACTCAGATCCTCAGCAGGGTGGTTGGAGGGGAGGTGGAGGAGGATAATATTCAGAAAGCAAGCACATGCTTAGTGTTACTTTAAATTGATGCTGACATTTTCAATTGTAAAAAGAAATTTTTTCCTAAGTAATATAGGAAACAACTCTCCTAACCTTCCGGAGGATATCAGATAATCAGAGAGCTTGTTTTGCAAAAGCCAGCTTCTCAGATGTGTGACTTTATGAAATGCGAACTATCAGACATTTTAGAGATTCAAGATGATAGCAAATTTTTAATGCTCTTCTTTCACTTAGCTAGCTATAAATGAGTATCTAGCTAACTCTCTGCATAAGCACTTGCTATGCATACACCATAAAGCAAAATAATTAATGAACCAAGCTATTTGTGCTAGTACCTCTATGCATTCTGCCTTTATGCTGTCTCTTGACTACACTACTGAAGGCTCAGGAAACTACCAAGCAAAAATGTCAACAAATAAGTAAACAAGATGAAACTTGCGAGATGTTCCTGCCCATGGGAGCGAGATGGAACTAGATGATCTTAAGGTCCTTTCCAACTCTAATCATCCTATGATTCTATAACTTCAGTGGTCTAAGAAACTGCTTCTGCATCACGTTTTATTACTGATAACATCTGTGTATTTGCAAGGTGCTTAAATTTGAAAGAACACAGGATTCCCTTCCTGTAGAAGTAAAACATTACTCCCTTACAAAGTCTGCTCATGAGCAATGAAGTCAAACATAGTTATAAATGCTAATAGTGACTTCACAATGAGAACTACCTTCCTTTTTCAATTAGCAACTGGAAAGAAACTAGTTTAATGGGTCAGAAGCTGGGAAACTATATACTTTAATCGCAAATGGTAGCCACTTTCTGTATAACATTCTGCAATGGCCATTTACAGGATCAAGTCATCTTCACATCCCTCTTAGATGACAATGGTTTGTTGATGGAG
>JBCJKH010036949.1:0-14583 GCA_039877255.1 Loriculus beryllinus | reverse complement strand
TCTTTTCTTTTCTTTTCTTTTCTTTTCTTTTCTTTTCTTTTCTTTTCTTTTCTTTTCTTTTCTTTTCTTTTCTTTTCCTTTTCTTTTCTTTTCTTTTCTTTTCTTTTCCTTTTTTCTTTTCTTTTTTTCTTTTCTTTTCTTTTCTTTTTTCTTTTTTCTTTTTTTTCTTCTTTTTTATAGTTTCTAACTAGCTCCATGCATATGTTAGCTAAATTTACCTAATAAATTGTATTTCTGACCACAGGATTCATCATTCGACTATCACACACATTAAGTGCATCTAGCATAGTTTTTCACATTGTGACTTTCGAAGAAGCTTTCTGGGTATACTCCTTAGTCTGAAAAAAGCAAAATTTACTTTCGCTGAATGTATAACAGTCACCTAGTTACATAAGAATTGAATAGTACTTTTTACATATAGAGAATTGCATTTTCAGACGCGACATGCAACTTTGTGTGTGTGGCCTTTGCTCTATTTATTAAACTGCCTTTGTCTCAACACATGAGTTTTCTCACCTTTACACCTCTGATTCTCTCTCCCAATTCTCTCCCCCATCCTATTGGGCTGTGTGAGGGAAGTGAGTGAGTAGCTTTGTGGGCCTCGGTTACTGGGATTAAACCATGACACCAAACATGCTGGAGGATGCCGGTATGAATAAATCCTTCCCACACCAGTTATTCCATCCTTGTTGCTTTGTCTGCATTTTCTTTTGTTTTCAGTATTCTTGCTAATGAACTCAAAAAGATTCTTCCTCTTTGGGAACTATACACAAAGAAAGCAGTGACTAAAATCACCAAAAGTTTGTCGGTGGATGCCATGTTCTGTTTTTCTTGACAAAGCCATCAGATTAAAACCAGACACCTTCCATACATAACTCATTTCAGTAGTGGTTTTGTCACATGTGTGCATGTGTATACGGCAGCAGCTTTTATACTTGGTTGTAGACTGCAGCTAAATTTAAAGAATGAGGTAGAGATCTTAAATGTACTAAATTCTAACAGTGTTGAGGAAGGTGGGCTGTTGGGTACTAGCAGCAGTGCTTAAATTCAGCCTTTATTAGATCTTAGAGAATCCACATATGAAATCACTGAAATCCCAACTGTACAGAACACATACTTTATTAATCACATTGGTCACAGAGCAATTTATATATATAAGCTGCTGCTAAGTAACCTGCAAGGTTTTTAGGGAGAAATAAAATCTCTTATTAGGCTGGCTGATGCAGTTGTAAAAAGTAGACATGTCTCAGACACATAAGTAATCTTTTGTGTAAGCATTCTAATCTTTTGTGTAGATCTTAAAGCAATTGGAGAACTGGTGTATGTTGATTTAGCTCAGGTTGTTTTCATTGCAGTGGTTCAAATAAACTGGTCTCAAGATTATTTAATGTGGTGTTAACTTATGTGAAGAAGAGTTAAGAGAAGGTAGCTACAGCTCTGTGTAGCTACAGCCGCTTCCATTTAAAATCCACTAAGACTGCTGCAATCACAGCCACACCTTTAAAGGACATTAAGAGACCTTCTAATTCAGCATTGTTCCTGACAGACACTCAATCATGAAATGAAATTAAGGTCCATGCCGAACAAATCTGACTATATTTGATGCTAGGTGTTGTGTTTCCAGTTACCAAAAGGGCACAGATGGACACACTCACAAGTAAATTTCATTCTCTTTGTCATGCTCTGCTACCATCAATAATAACAACAATGATAACAGAAATAACAAGGGAAGAGTATACAACCACTCACCACCCAGCTGAGCAGTGATCTAGCCCTTCCGGGTAACTGGCCCTGGTTTATATAGTGGGCATGACGTGCCATGGTATGGAATACCTCTTTGGCTAGTTTGGGTCAGAAAGGCCTGTCTCTGCTTCCTCCCAGCTTCCCCTCCTCCCTGGCAGACCATGAGGCTCAGAAAGTCCTTGGTCAGAGTAAACATTACTAAGCAACAACTAAAACCATCGGTGTTATCAGCGCTGTTCCCAGGCTGAAAGTCAAAAAACACAGCACCGCACCAGCTACTAAGAAGGAGAAAAAGGATTGCTGCTGCTGAATCCAGGGCATCCCTGAACACTGTCTTCTCCAGAATGAAGATCCCTAGCTCTTCTAAGATGTTCCAATCACTTAGTACCTTGGGGACCTGCCCTGAACTCTCTTTAGGGTGTCTATGTCTTTCTCAGGCTGAAAAGCCCAGAAATAAAGACAGTACTTCAGATGTGTCCCATCAGTGAGTAGAGGGGATCACATTCTTTGACCTACTGTCAACAATTTTCCTAATGCAGCCCAAGATACCGTTGGACTTCTGTGCTACAAGAACACATTGCTGGCTCACGGTTAGCTTTTTGTCCACAAGGATCCTAAGGCCCTTCTATGCAGAGCTGGTCTCAAGACAGTTGGCCACTGGCATGTAGTGGTAGCTGGGGTTATTCTTCCCCAGGTTCAGGTCTTTCCACTTCCTCTGGTTGAACTGCATGATATTTTTCTTGGCCCACTTCTCCAGCCTGTAAAGGTCTCTCTGAATGGTGGCACAATCACCAGCAACATCAGGTATATCAGCCACTTCTTCCAGTTCTGTATCATCTGTGAAATTGCTCATGGTGTACTGTCTCTCATTGTCAAGATTAATGAAGATGTTGAACAGAACTGCCTCAGTATCAGCTCCTTAGGTACACCACTACTGATTTATTCAATTTCTAATGAACTGAAAATTCTGGATGAAAAAGGTTTTCCCTTCGCTGATTACTACTTTCATCCTTTGTTTTCAGCTGTGAGCCTGTACAGGTACAATGCAAAAAAAAAAAAAAAAAAAAGCAGCCTTTAGTACATTAAACCTTTAGTACATTTAGTACCTTAGACTAGTTTCTGGTCTTTTATAAATGAAGAAAATGTCTGTGGTTACTTTTTAGGTTACTTTTTATGTCTTTGAACTGGAGGAGGTAACAGCTATTGTTAGATAACTGTGAGAGAAGATTCATATCTATCCAGCTGAATTGTGTTTAGATACGGGTGGCTTTTTATCTTTCATTTTTTTCTTTTGTATGAAACCCCATAAGTGTTGCTATCCAAGTGTTACTTTATTGTATTACTTTAAAATCTTTTATAGGAAGAAGTTATTTTGTTGTGTGCATCATTGTAATTACAATCCAACATTTCTTAAATAAGTGGGAGACCTATAACTTTCGTAACCTGCAACGATAAAATATATTCTAATTTCCCCAGTTCTTATCTTTTCAACTGTTTTAGGCAACTGATTATGGTATTCAGATGATGTTTATATGTATCAGGAAATAATACTAACATATGTCTGTAAGAAGGTTAGAACTTAAAGAAGTTTTTTTTTTATGACAGAAAAGGGGTAACACCACACAATATTATTTGAACAAATAAAAAGCAGACAAATTCTGATACTTTTTTGCAGGACAATTCATGTAAATAATTTGTTTCTGAATAATTGATATTTTTACTGCAATTTATTTTGTTGAGAATTCCATGACAAAATAAATATGTCGCAACAGCTTTTGTTACTTAAAAAGTTTTTTGGGGTGATATTATTTTACCCCTAATGAATGTAGAAAGCACTACTCAGATATTAACCAGTGTAGGTGCAATCCATTCTCAGAAACCAAGGGTGGAATCCTGCCCTTTCTGAACTCAGTGCCAAAGGAACAGCAATGCATTTATACAGTTTGAGGTTTAGTTTATGATTTTCTGTCTTGGGTGGATCATTTTAAGTTGATGTGCCTTAAACATGGGAACGTTAAACTCATTTACAAGTCTGAATTGTAAAATCTTTGTGTTAAAGGCATAATGGAGAACACATGTTTTTTCTCCCTTACAGACTCTCCACTTCTGAAAAGGTGGAGATCCTGTTCTAATTTCTTCTGTACTTAACTTTTTCCTCTTCCTCTCAAAAGTGCATTGAAAGGCATCTTATCGTAAAACATAAGAGCACCATCACATTGTCTATCCACACTTGCATCTTTCTACCTAAAACATTAAGAACAGGTTCATTTTAATATGTGGTTCTCCCCTTTCTCTTTCTGGTTTTTTTTTACTCTCTTTGCTAGTAAACAAAACAACAAACTGTGCCTTATACCACCTGTATCAAATTGTCTTGTACTGCATTTCAGAGTTACAAAATATTTTGGAACTTGTAATTTATAATTAGACAAGAGATGTCAAAAAGTTCCCTAAATCACCTCTTCCTGGGCTTGTCTTTGTCTTCAAATAGAAGCTGGGAAGAATAGGAAAAAGCGTCATTATTTGTACTCTTAGCTTTGTATTACATAATGCACTGCCATTTAGAGATATCTAAAAACTAGCTAGGACACAGCAGGAGACTCCTTCCGGTTCTAGAAGCAACAGACTTACAAACAGTGCTGATATCTGCACAATGCTACATTACAGCACATAAACACCTTCAGGCTCAGTATAAAAATATCTCAACAACTACAGTCAAAAATCTAACAAACATGAGACAGACTTGTCTGTCTCCCAAGTTTCATTCTTTTCATGGATATTTACATCCACAAATACTAGTAAATGCTAGTAACACTGAAAAAAGTTTTCTGTTGAATCAAATCCACTTGAAATCTGTATATTTTATTATCCTCATGTATTTTAATCACCCCAAAAAACTTCTCAATCACATTTTCCCTGAGATGGACTTCTATCCTTTGAAGATCATTGTACCTTGATGCACGCTATCTAGTAGTGGTTAGGACAAGTTTGTTTCATGTTCAAAGTTAGCAATTTTTAAAAGAATTATATCCTCATAAAACTTTAGCAGCATTAAGTAGTTAAAGTGTCTAATATATCTGATCTTGGTGTCTCAAAAGCAACAGAAGTCAGGAAGCTGCACTATGTGACTGTGCTTCCTCAGGCTTGCCTGTAAGTACAAAGTAAAAAAGATTCACACAACTGGAAAAGAGATAAGATTATGGACGGAATTACATATCATGCTTGATTACTACAGAGCAAAATCTGGACAACATACAGATTCTCCTCTGAGTCCAGAGTTTAAGTCAAGCATTTACTAAACCTGAAATACCAGACAACAACCTTGCAAAGAGATTAACTTAAAGAAAAGACCTATGAGTTGAACTCAAATTAAAGAAAGCTTTCTTTGAAATAGGTTAAATACCTTTTCTAACTCAAATTTACTTAAGTTAAGGTGATCTTCAAGCTCTGCCTTCAGTACACCTTTGCAGCTACTCTTAGGACTTTTTTTTTCCTGGATTTAGCAGACAATTTTTAAGAACCCTAACTAGATCCACGATCTATAAATATATTTTTTTTTTTTTTATGTCTTATGATCCAAATGCAAAGCTCTAGTAATTGTTTCTGAGAAATGACATTCTTCCTGATACGAAATAACACGAGCAACAGTTTTCCTGTATGAAACTTATGTACAATTAAGATCGGATTTGCCAAGGTCCAAAGGTCCCAAGTGCCATCCCAACTGCCATGGATTCTATCCAAAAGTGAAAAGTGTCTCTGAAAACCACCTGCTTTTACTGAGTGTTATTATTCACAAAGATACTTTTCATAATGGTTGCAGGATCACAAATATAGTTACAGACTGGACTGTAACTGCAGGCAAGCTGTCTTTTTCAATTAGGACTTGGTTTGTATTTGGAGGCATAGACACATGTCTCTTCCTATATATTTACTTTCTTTATCCATATTTATGTATGATCATTAAATGTGAAAAACACCTTTCATACTTTTGTTGAATTCTTACAACTAATGAGTTGCATGGCATAATAATACCACAGTCCAGTCACATATGACAAAAGCTTAGCATTTTATCACTTTGTATTTCAACTTTATATTTCTTTCCACATCCTTTTTCATTTTTCTTCTTTCCTGAGACTGGGAGAAATTCTGGACCTGCACAATCATTTTAATAGAAGAATGCTTGTGCACAACTGGAGATTTTTACTTCCTTCTTCTCTTTCCATGTCAATTTAGGAAGATAAAATAATTGGAAAAGATTATTATTATAATCTGCAGAATCAACAAGAAAGAATTTTTTTTTATGTCTTTCAGTTTAAATCATTCAAGTGAGAGAAGACTATTGTGGTCTGGAATGATATATTTGACAGAAGAATAGTATGTTTCAATATTGAATATTATCAAGATTATTAACAATTTAATTAATAATTAAATATTTAATTTCACAATATATTTTTAATATATTGCTACATAGTTTTAAAAGCATCTAGGAGTTTTAAAAGCATCATCTATTCAATTCTGTGATTACTAAAATAATAATAATATGCATGAAGATATTTCTGAGCTTGATTGTCAGATTCCTTGCAGTGATTTCACGTTCAGTCAATATCGATAGAGGTATGTCATAATAGTGATATAACAAATTGAAGAATAATGCGCTGCATTTTTATTTTTATTATTATTAGAGATTCGTCAATATGGATGATTGTTATTTAACTATTTTTACATTGCAAGACCGAATTTCAGATTTAACCACAGCAAATGGTGCCAGGTGAGAACTTTTACATATGGTTGACTCAGACTGGAACACCAAAAACAGTCATGCATTTCTGCCTTCCTAAGGTTTATCAATGTTATGCAGCTTTGCTTCTCCCAAAGCAGGTAAAACATAATGAGGTGACAGTGAACTGCAAAAAAACCAAAAACTTCCGAAGTGAAATCACAGGGCACTGTCACTGAAAACTCAGCCAGTCTTACAGCTTATTTACATAACATTACCCTAGAAGCTTTGCCTTTTGATTTTGCTTTAAAAGCTTGTCCTCTCCGGGGAGGCACCACAGCGCTGTCTCTCTCTTTCCAGAACTCACACCATGCTTTGGACCTTGGGCAAGCAGTAGAGACAACCTTCACTAGTAATATGCCAACCTAGGTGTGTTTACTGCATAGTAACAGAAAGATACTTGGCTTCTGAGTTACTATTTCTGCATTAAATGTACTGTTTAACAGGTTTGTATTTGACAACAACAATAAACTGGTTTTACTGAATATAGAATCTAATTTCTGAAAGAAATTACATCTCAACAGCTAGTGTATACTCTTCGACTGAGGAGCATTCAAGCTTGTTTATCTCTGATTTTGTGTTTACTGTAAAATTTGCAAATGTCTTGATTGTACATCTTTCACTTCATCATCTGAGGAAATAATCCTATAAGCGTTTATGCATTTATTTCTAGGTTCTGGGGCAACCTGAAATCAACAGTTTTTCTCCAGCAGAATTCATGTCTGCATCTTTCTTACGTGGAGTAGTAGCAGAATCAGTGATCCATTTTGCATAGACATATCATTTCATTTGAGATAAAAATAAAAATTTTCATTCTAAGGTACTTCAACCAGATCCTGAAAATTACTCAGATATTTTCCAGAACAGTGCAGATGTTTCCACTTTTTTTCAAACAATTTTACTTATTTATGTGTCTGTCTGCATGTACATGTTTTTTTAATTTTGCAAAGTACATGGGTGGAGTAAGGCTGAGATATACTCCTGGATGGATTTAATATTATTCCAACTCTAGTCTAGTGTAACTTCATTCTGTTTATACCAGTATAAACAGAAACATACTGTGTTATCTTTCCTACAGTTCTTTGCAAGGCCTTGAGATATTTCACCAATGAAAACTATGGTAACTACTCCTCCCTTTTCCTGAAAGATTTTGATTGCTTTTTTTTTTTTTTCTGAGAAATTGTACGTATTCCTGAGCATTTATCATGTATGGTGGGGAATTCGGTGAATTAACTGTGTCTTTCACGTAATTGAGTCTGCACCAAGAAGCAGTTTTAGATTTCTAGATGTCTACCAATGTGTGCTTAACTTGCCTTTCACTATCTTTTCAATATCTCCTTGTGTACGGCTATATTTTTGCTACTATTTCATTTTCACCACCAAGATTCATCATCAACACCAATAGGCATAGGAATATCATAATTCTGCTCTGCATTTGCAAATATGAAACATATTAGTAATTAGTAATTAGTATTAGTAATTAGCTGTCACTTTTTCCAAATTTACGAAGTTAATGTCGCCATGGTACCAAGGTCACTATCAAAAGATTATGACTGGTAGTGTTACAGGTGGTTTGGCAAATTCATATCTATTGCAAATGCAACTTGTTTCAAAAAATAAAAGATTTGACATTGAGATTTGACAGCTACAATTCACTGTCATAATTCTTTTCAAATACTATTAGTGACACTGTGACATTAAAATACAATTCTTATGAATAAGAAACAAGAAAAATCTGATTTTATTTCAGTTGAACATACCTTAAAGCTACATTTCAAGAGTAATACAGTCCAGTAAAGCACAAAAAAATTTCACCTACGTTTGTAATATACAGTTCCATCACACTGAGTCATTTGGGTTTTGTTAGAAGAAAAGGTCTTATGATTAAATATGATTTGACAACTAACTAACTAACTAACTAACTAACTAACTAACTAAATTTGATGCCTCAATTTAGTTCCTCCAGGACATGATAAAATTTCTGTTCCTACTGATGACATTATTATCATATTTTCAGATCTGAGGTTTTTCAGTATTTAATATTCAGTGACAGAAATAATCTGATGTTCTGTTTTGATATCCACTTCCAAATTCATTTTGTTAATTTCTTTTTCCAATTCTCCTACCTATTATCCATGTTGGTTTTGTCATTGTACCCTTTCTGAAACCTGAAATCAAATATTCATTTAGCTTCTGGTCTGTGCCTATCACATCTTAAATCTCAAATCCATTTGCACTGCTTTGTAGCTCAACTTCGTTTGCTTTATTTATATTGCTAAATAACCTTTTACTGCTTGTTTTCATTTCCTTTGCAAGGTCTAACTCAGCTTGACTTTTGGGAATTCCCGTTTTACCCCTTCACTTTGTGGCCTCCCAAGATGTAGCTTTCTTTGCTGGTTAACCCCTTTTAACATTCTCCCTAGAATTTTCCCTTGTTTCAAGAATATGCTGGGAGTAGGAACTAATTTTTGTATGCCTCAAATCCTTCAGCAAAACTTTAATCAGCATAGAAACACCATGATTTGGGGATCATTTGCATCCTGGGTTTTGAGACATAAGTGTTTACTCCCAATATCTTTAGCTGACTTGTCTAACAAAATTCCTAATTTCTTATTAACATCCTATTAGAGTTTCCCCCTTCACATTGTGAAGCTCCTTGTAGAGCTAGATTTATCCTTCCATTTAAACTAAATCAGGTTGTGATCCTTTGGTCTAAAGATGTTTACCTAACTGCTTCCCCATTCAATTTAAAATAGAATCCACTATTCTTGGCTTAAAAAGTGTTAGTTCAGAAATACAGTAAAACTCAGCTGGGATTTTTTGTAGCTGGTCCAGATTTTGTCAGCTAATAACAGGAGTCTGAATACCTCATTTTCCACTAGTTGTATTTAAAAGTTTGAATTATTAAGAGAGACTGATTATTCTTATAATAAAATCTTTATTTTCATGGCTTATATTTTTTTGTTCAGACTGGAATGTGGATTTGAATTTTCCACGCCAGGTGTCTGCCTCAGGGTAATCTTCCTTGTTATTACCAGCACTAGCAACAAATTCAGATAAATAGTTGGGCAGCTTCCTATGTAGTGAAGTCTAGTCCATTTTGATTACAATTTCCCTAGAGCAAGGGGACTGGATCTTTAGTGTTCTTCTGTTGAAACATGGATGTCAATATTTTGAGAAGTTTGGAAAAGGACCTGAAACTCCTAAACTTCCTTCAGTGTGGCTACCCAATGCACATTGCATCAACAGGCAAAATATGAATGCCCTTTCATGCTGATTTTCCCAGTATATCCATATTAGCAGTTAATTTAAGTTGCAGAAATCTACTGTTGTAGGCTGTAAATTTCCAAACATCTTGATTGTCACCCTGAGTGTAAGCAAGGTGCTGCATGCTAGATTTTCTGATTCTACTGCTACTTTACACCATAATATCCCTGTGCTTTATGTACATAGTTGTGAAGAAGAATCTATTCGTGCTTTTTTTGAGACTGCTACTTGACATTCAATAGATAAGTTATACAGGGGAAGAAATACAACACACCACATCAGTACTTTTATAATCAAGATAGGACACAGAAGGAAGATCACAGGCCATAAATCAGCATTGGAGTAAACCAAAATATTAAATGTGTGCTTGCTAAATGAGAATCCCCAGTCCAGTCCACTGTTTGAGGTAGCTATTTATTGAGTAATCTCTCCATTTATAACTCATGATTTATGTAAAGGAGGGTGAACTGAATTTGCACCAAATGTTTCCAATTTCCCGATTTTTTTTTTCCTATTTAATTTTCACCCTAAAGAACAGTATTAACTGAGGGGTTTATTTTGTGTTTTTACTACTCCTGCTACTCCTAATTTTTTAAATTCAGTTCCGGCTTCTTTACAAGCTGAAGAAGTAAATCCTTTTAGCTATTACTAATTGGATCCGGGTTTAGACTGCAAGTTTTAGGCATGAATGAACAGTGCTTTACATATGTCTACTACTTCAAGGGTTACTGACCTGAAGGTACTCTTAAATTTATACAGGTCACTGAAGTTACTAATTTGTAGGGTGAAATTTTGCCTGGTGAAATAAACAGATTCTGCCTGTTAGAGAAGCAGGATTTGACTCAGTATTCACTGCAGCGTTCCTTGCAATCTCACGCAAATGGTAAAAATGCAGATCTCATCTACAGTTACATTAATAGCACCTTTAGAGTCAGAGGTAATCGATTTTTCCAGGAGGCCTGGAAATGCACTGTGTATGGCATCAGATCAGCATCATTTTGTGTAGTATCTGCACATACTCCGCACAGAACTGTGAAGTCACAGCCCGCATTCTGGTAAGCAGGAGAAAAGGTTATAATTTTAGATGGGTTGTGCATTTCATAGGGTTTCATGTGAAATTTTTCCTCCTCACCCAGAATGCATCCAAGTTTAATTAATCTGTTTTCTTTGGAAGTGCATCCTGGGGCCTTTAGAACAAAGCCCAAAAAAATCCTGATTTGGAGAGTTTCTGTTTGACTTGACTTAACCTTTGACTTCTGTGTAAAGATGAATTACAGGCATGATAGATATGACTTGTGAAGTTCATATTGGTCTAGGACAAAAACTTTCTGAGAGATTACATTCAACTTTTTAAGATGTTTTCCTTTTTCCTGCATAAGTGACCAGCGGCGTTTAAGGCAACAGCAGCTCAATCTAGATTTGGAGATCTGTAAGGAGGGTTGTGCTTATTCCTACATGGATTTCCTTGAAATCTACAGACCACCCTGAACTGAGGCACTTCAGACCATATAGATCTGACAAAAAGTGAAATAAATTAAACCACGCACAAATGTTTTTAAAGCATTATTAGGCATTACTCTATTGGAAGGTGTTTCAGCATTAACTTTATATATACTGGCTTTGGCTTAACCTGGTTGTACTTTTTTTATAGATTTTGACAGTATAATTTTTTTTTATTGTTATATGTTAAGATTGGTTTGGTTTGTTGTTGTTTTGGTGGGGTTTTTTTAGTTAATTTTTTACTGTTCCCAAAAAATCTGTACAGTTATAAGTGAACTAGAGGGAATGGGAAATTCTTGATGAACTCGAGGCAAATGATGCACTTCAATTAGGACTCAGAACCTCTTTGTACAGTGAAACTGTTAAATTGAAGTGTCTTCAGGAATGCAATGCACTTCTATATCTTTGGCACTTCATAAATTTTAAAACACAGCAACTGTACCTAACTGTAGGTAAGCATTTCTTATCCATACATATTAACAGACTATTGTTTGAAAAGCAGGCAAGCTTTTCTGAGTGGTTCTTAATAACCTGTAGTTGTACAGGCAGCTAGCTGAGTAATTGGCTATATTGATTGTTTGAAAATAAAATCACAAGTATTGGAAAGGTAAGAAACTGACTCTGGGCAGCATCTGATATAGGTAAAGAAACCCAAGAAATGTGGAGGGGAAGTGACATCTAGCAGACATTCTGTTTTAGAGCGTGGGAATCAACAACTGGTTTTAATTTTCCTGTATATACATATCTTTCAAAATCCTCCTGTGATGCAGGCTTAAACACCTTCCAATGTAACTAGTTCCATTGCAAAACTGTTACTGTGGATTTTTTTATACCTGAAGTTTAAATCTTCCCTGCTTGGAAGGAAAGTAATTATTTCTTGTCCCAGATACAGTATATGGAAGTATGAGGGATTATTTGCCTCTTTAATACTGCATCCCACCCTGACTTTCCTCTTTTATGGATCCCTTTCGTTCAGTCATTCTTCATAAATCTTGGAATTTTTTTGGCCTTTCTTGTTTATGTCTGGAGCTATCTTTTGTATCCAAATGTGTTGAATCCATCTTATACAGGGTGCACCAACAGTTGATGTAAACTCCATTTCAGTATTCAGTGACATAATTAATGCTCAGATTTTAGGAGTAGTTTTATGTATAATTAATGTTCATAGAATTATTATCTCCCATGTTTTGACACAACATCTTACCTTTCTGAAATATCTCTGCCAAGCACATTATTTTCCATCCTTTCCTTGCGTAGTTGATTTGTCTTTCCCATGTTTAGTCCTACATATATTTCTGTATTCAGATCTGTCTTTGTGGCCTCTCCATTTTCTCAAGATCTGCTTGAATTGCAATGCTGCCTTTCAAAATGAAATGCCTCAGAAGTTGTTTGTCATTCACAAGCTTTCTATGCACACCTAAATTTTTGATTGAATATTGGATAAAATCAAGTCAGCCTTGTGAAGGGCATTATGTAATATATCCTATCCATTCTCCAACAAGTTACTCGCAAGCTTTCTGGGCAAGATTTTACCACAGCTTTGCTCAGACCCTATTTTCCCAGGAGGTTTATGAGTGTCATGTGAATCTGACATCTATTACTTTCCCAGATCTTGTTATCCTGTCAAATAAATTCAATTACATTGACATGAGTTATTTTTGACAAATTCATATTGGTTGTGTTTTGATTTTAGGTGAATACAAATTGATTGTTTAATAATTTGCTTCAGTTATCTTTCTATCAAAGAAAAACTGACTCTTTGTAGTTCCCTGCCCCTTTTATCTTCCCAGGCTTGTTCTTTGACTTTCTAGAACTTACTCTCTTTCCATAAAACTTCCTCATTTGTCCTGCACCCCTAATGGAAGGTCCTAAATTGCTTTGTCTAGTTCTGTAAGTACTTTGGGGTGATGTTTGTCAAGTCGAATGACTTGAATATATTAAACTTATTTAATTTATTGCTCCATTCTCAGACTGGAGTTCCTATTTCCTCATTAATAATAATTAAGTTAAACATCTGGTCACAGTCAGCCTTTTTGTGAAGACTGAACCAGAGAAAGCTTTAGACATTTCAGGTTTTCTTCAACTGTCCATTAATTGCTTGGTTTTCTCATTATAGTTAATACTATTTTTCTTTCATCTAATATTTTTATAGAATTTTTTCCATGGCTTTTATAATTTTAACACATTTTCCATGTTATATGTTTCTGGGTTTGTTTTTTTTTTTTTCTCATATACTTCTGTTATTCCTTAGTCTTTAGTATCAGCAAAGGTTTTAGTAATATTTTTATTTTAGTAAGAGTTTCCTGGGTTTTGATTAATATTTAATTATCTCATTATTAGAGAACTATTAATGCAAGCATATAAGTAATTCCCTATATTTTCTTCAGAAGACCAGAAGTTTATCATTGGGTCTTTCACACCATCTCTTTCACAGAGACAAGTGCTTATGTTCCTTTTCAAATCAGCGTTTAAAATCTGTGTTCCGCACAGAGGAATCTGTTATTGCAGTGTTACAAGCCAAACTCTTCTTATTGGTACCTGGAGAAGAAACAGAAGATGCTACTTTCACTACAAATCAAGCCTGCCTGTCCTCTTGCTGAGAGCACCAGCCCTGTGGAAAAGGATTGAAGGTATTCTTAAAAGAATATGGCAGTAGAAGCTGCGGAGTTTTTCCCAGTCTTGTGGAAATAAGACAAAAACTAATTGCACTTGGAAATAATAACTGTGCTATGTGTTTAATAGGAGACTGTTGCTGGATAAAATTAAAGTGGTCTAAAGAAAATATTGTTATTCATAAACCCCATTTTCCTTGTTTCAGCTGACTGCCATAAGCATAAAGGTCTTTCTTGTATGCTTTCCGTCTGCTTCCTTAACTGTTCAATTCCTAACTAGCAAGCGCCCCTAAAATTGGCCTTTTGTAAAATATCTCAAAGCCTAATTTTGATATGTTGGCTCCCAGAGAAATGGATCTACAACTAATGATCATTAGAATACCAGTTTCTATTTTTCACTTACATGCAACATAATACTTCCCCCCCCCTCCCCTATTTCTTATGTATCACTTAGACATGCTTGTTTTATCCTGGGACTAATGAATTCAGTATACAAATTGCTTAATGGATTGTGCACCATGACAGTCCACCTTGGTAAGGAGGTATTGCTGAAGCTCTGGTGAGTCTGAAAAAAATGTAGATACGTATAAAAATAATAAGCATCCTGTCCATATGAACCTCTGAGTATCTTTCCTGGTGGCTAAAGACTGTTTCCCAAAGGTAATAGGTGACTTAATGAAATAGAAA
>JBCJKH010036948.1:0-16008 GCA_039877255.1 Loriculus beryllinus | reverse complement strand
CAATGCCCACCCTTGCCTTAAAAACAAGTTTCATCTTATTGGTGATGCTGTGGTTTCTTAACATTTTGTGCAAACATCTAAGTTGGGTTGGACGGGGTTCTGAGCAACTTGATCCAGCTGAAGCTGTCCCTGCTCATTGAAGGAGGGCTGGCCTTTTCAACCTTTCCAACCCAAACTTTTCTATGATATATGCGTACAGAATACATAGGAAGGATGTGCATGTTCTCACAAGTTTGCAAAGGAATTTATGTACTACAGGCTTTACAAAGAAAGGGTGACATTCCCCCAGAAATTTGCTTACCTATAAATGTATTTATCCAGCATGTAAGACAAGAATAGAATTGTATTTCTAAGTTTTTGTCATCCTTTTTCTTTGTTTCTAGCCATCTGATTAATTGGTGCCTTTTTCATCACCGAAATATATGTTAGAATATTTTCAGTGCAGAGGGGAGCAGGGACAAGATGTTCATTTAATACCTGAGCAATGTAGAGCCTTCAGGTAATAACAAAGAAATAAGTTTTTCATTCTGTACCAAGTGATGGAATTATTCAGAAGATAGGCAAGTAGGTATTTTAGAGCTGCTAGCTCTAAAGAGATACTGCCAGACATCACGGTGGTTGTTATTTCAATGGCTTTTATATCCAGAATATTTAGGGATATGGGCATAGCCATCTTGTATGGTAAGAGGACTTCCATTTTACACAGCATCTTCGATATGTCATATCAGCATTACAAAATGTGTGTCGGATCATGACTAGAAACAGCCGCTATCTATGGAACCTTCTGCCAGGAGTTTGTTTTGTGAAAGATAACTGGTACTCTGTTTGTCTCTTCATTACTCCACCCCACTATAACCTTTATGCCTTTTTTATATATGGATCATGATGGCAAGGAAACACTGCCTCTATTCAAGTATTTAGAATCTTGAGCATCTTATGTGCTATAATTTCTGTTGCATAAGCCTAAGACAGGATGCATGCTCTATTTTTTTCCCATGTTTTTTACCTAACAGCTGTTCCAGGAAGATACAGAAGTGTTTTCTTGTAAATAGGTAGCATTTATTCTGTTTAACAACCTGAAACAGAGGGCCATATGCTCCTAGCATATGAGAGGCTGCAGACATGAAACGTCTATTAGTAATGTTAATTGCCAATGCCACTGAAGAAGGATGCTGACACACATACCTTAATTATAGGGCAACTTCTTCAAAAACTGCATTTCACAAATACTGCTGTACTAATGGGTGGTGTTAACTCCACTTACTCTCAGTGGAGGATTTCAAAGTGTAGGACTCCAGAAAGCCAAAGGAGCTGTTTCTAAAAGTTGATCTGTAGCTCGGGAATTGAGGGGAATGTGCAGCAGGGTTGGCTCAATCTTGTAACAATTGGCCTCAGGGCTCGTATCAGCCTTGAGGCTTGAAAGAACTGTAAGGTCTTGTCTGTTCCTGTTGAACTAATTACTGTGTAAGTTGTCACACAGATTAGTGAAGACTAGTTTAATTAACTCCCTACATTAAGTGAAAAAGGCTTCACGACAAGGCAGAGAATAAATATGAAGCATCTTTCATTTAGAATATATTAAATCTGTTTATTGTGTTTGAAATAAACATTTCTAACACTAACCTAGGTCAAAAATAGTTTGATCACACTACTGGTAAGAAAAAAAGCAGTGCCTCTCCCTCTTTTTAACAAGCCCATCAGTTATATCTCTGTTTGCTCTAATAGTCATTATTGATTTATGTATATTAAGTTATCAGCTAGAGTTTCAGGGACACAGTGTCTTGCTGTGCAGGGTTCCCATTGACACAGGTAGGCATTTCCACTGAGCAGAAAGTGTCCTCCAGGATCTTTCACCTTTGAAGTGGGGCCTTCAGCTCCCACTTCAAAGGAGCTTTGGACTTTCATTTAGGCTTTTAACATGCTGTTCATGTTATTATAGCAGTTTGTGTGCCATGCAGCCTTTTCTGAGGGAGCCAGGACTGGGCTGAGCAGGTTGCAGAGCGTGGGCCACTGCTGTCCACCCTGAAACCACCACAGGCGGTAGGCTTGCTCCCACAGGGAAAGACAACCTTCAAGGTACACCACACTCACAAGTCACATCTTGCAGCCTGCGTGGCTGCAGACTGCTCCTTTTCCCAATTTCCTCAAGCACTTCCTCTCAGTGAGTGTTTCATTCACCAGCTTTTCTTTTCTATCTAATCCCTTGAGCGTGGCCTGCTGCATTCCCCCTCTTTTAGACTCTGTCCTACCAACATGGCAGATTTCCCCACAAGTACTGCTTGCTGCTGCTTCTGTGTCTCATCCTAACCCCATGCATTGTCTATACAAACTCCTGGGTTTTTTCCAGCAGAGGGTTGTTTCTGCTGAAATAGACCTCTTGATCCCTTAGAATGACAAAAGGGCATCATAGCAAAGTATGATTTGTTTTTTGCCTACCAGAAAAAAGGTAAGAGTGAGCTCCTAAAAGCATATTAACACTGCATGACAGCAAGGAAAAGTGACCATAAGAGAGCTGTCTGAAACAATGGCTGCAGTCTGACCCCTGCACATTGTGATGCTGCTCTCAGTATGTTTGGTGCTGCTTTGGACAATGACTCCATGACACCCCTTTCTTTTGCTTTTTGCTTATGACTTGCTGGCTCTCCTTCTTCCCCTCTTGCTTTTAGTATTCAGTTAATCACTAATTGAATTTTGAATACCCATTGGCACTGCATATTCTCTAGACTGGAGAGAAGATTGTGAGCAGGATGCTTCACAGGGCAAGACGGGTTAGAATTTTATGGGGTTGCTGTAGAGGGCTGTGGCCTGGAAAGGCATATGAAGAAGGTGATTACCTGTACGTCTTTGCCGTATAGGAGCACTGCTTGGAATGGGAGGAGGAATGTGCTTTGTTGAAACAATGCAGGATTTCTGCTTTATTATAGGTCTGATATCTTGACTGTCAAAGCCGTAGGTTGATTAGTACAGCATGTAACGTCTGCTCTCTTGGCAGAAACTATGTAACCTTCTCTTCCTCCTTAACTAATATATGCACATAAACATAATCACCAGAGGCCAATATCTGGGACACAGGTGAATTATGCATTTAATTTATTAAGGTTATATACCGGTGCATGCAACTTATTAAGACAGGCTTGGGTAAAGGTAAAAAGAAACAGGCATGACTAAACAATAAGGAAGAGGCGTTATTAGAGGCACGAAAGCAACCTTAGAAACACTGAAGTCATAGCCAAATGAAGGCAAAAATCCATAAATCCTTGCTGATAACATAGAAAAATAAAATTAAGCAGACTAAAAAAAAAAAAGAAAGTAAACCATTTCTGGGAGGAGAAACTTGCTGAAGAACTCTAAACAGCACCAAAGGTTCTTCAAACCTTCTTCAAACCCTTCAAAGCTCATCTGAGAGTCTGTAGGGCTGATCATGATTAGGTATAAAAGAAGTACTACAGAGAGCGGAAGACCTTTTCATCAGAGAAGAAATAGATGTTCACTGTGGAAGAAACTGGGAAAACCCACATGCCAGAATACTTGTCCAGAAGAGGAGGTGCCTGAAACTGAAATGACTGTAGAGAGATTGTGACAAATTGGCACCAGGAACATTAACAAATCACCAATACTGGAAGTTATTTTATCCAATGGTTCTAAGAAGACTTATCATAGTCTGTAACAGCTCACTGTAAGGACAGGTTGGATGGGGCTTTGAGCATCCTGGTCTAGTGGAGGGTGTCCCTGCCCATGGCATGGGCATTGGAACTGGATGAGCTTTAAGGTCCCTTCCAACCCAAACCATTCTATGACAATTCTATAATGATTGATACCTGAGGGCTGGAGTGTGGCAAATAGATACCAGCTGTAAAACAGTTTTCACGGAGAATCAGAGAACTACAGGATTATGCATCAGGTCTCTGGGAAAATTATGGAAACTATAATAAAGGGCAGTGAGTGGTTACCTGGGCTCATAGAGGTTACCTTGGAAGAGTCAGTGTGGTGTCTAAAAATGAAAGTCTTACTTTACAATTCTCTTTTCGAAGGATGTCAGCAAATATTAGAACAAAGACAGCCAAGCTGATCTGATCTGCTTGGACTTTTGTAGACTTTTGAAAGTACCATCATCAATAGGTTCCAAGGAACCTTAGTAGTCATGAGATGAAATAAAAGGTCTCTTTGTGGGCAAATAACAGATTACAAGTTAAGAAACAGAGAATAAGAGGACTCATTACTTATTATAGCTGTGGAAAGTCAACACTGGAGTTTCTCAGAGCTCTGTGCTGAAATCTGTGCTGTTCATTACACTCTTAATTACTTGGAAAAGGAGTCAGCAGTGAGATGAGCAAGTTTACTGGTATGAAATGAAAAATTGTGATATGAAGATATTCAGGATAGTAAAGACAAAGGCAGACTGTGAGAGACCAGAAGAGGTCTTTGAAAGACAGAGTGAAATGTTTTTCCTGTAACTAGGAAAAAAAATCCTAACTTCATGTATAAGCTAGTTTTAACATGTAAGCAACCATTACCATTTGGAAGCAAACTTTTAATGAGATACCTAACCTGTGAAAATATCAGAAAAGCAACCCAAATATCAGAATTTATTAGGAAAGAAAAATAAATCTATGGTTTGCCTATAGGTTGTACATGAATATGGAACTCTGCATGGAATATAGATTAAATTACTCATTCATATACAATATGAACATAAACTATATATTCTGAATATATGCTCACATATACTCTCAATATAGATGATGGAATTAGAATACAAAATTCTATATATTCTATATGGCATTGAAAGGGTGGAAGGGAATTGACTTTAGCTTTTCTTCAAAAAACAAAAATGAAGGGCCATCAAATGGAGCTAATAGAAGCTGATTTAAGTATAAACAAAAGGAGATGAACTTGTGCAACTCTTTGCCAAAGGATTTTATGGATTCAAAAGACCTCAAGCGGAGACTCTAGAAGTAATTAAAAGAGAGGTTCATTCAAGATTATTTAATAAAAAAAAAACATTCAGGAAAAACCCTGATCTGAGAATAGATGCATTTTGAGAGAGCTTCATGTACTCTTGCCCTGTTCTTGTTCTTCTGTATACATTTGCTTATGGTCAATCATGGCAACAGGATACTGAGCTAGATGGACACATGGTCTGAACCAGCATGAGCATTTTGCATGTTCTAATGAACATATCTGGAAACCATGTATGTGAAACCTGGGGAGACAGGCTCATGATAGGGTACCATCACTTACGGATAGGATGTGAATTGGACTGCCTCTGCAGCCTGAGCTGGGCATTCTTTAAGAACAGTAATGCCTCAGTCAATGTTAGAAATTTGTCCCTAATATCTCACCTGCCACACAGGTAGATCCATAACTGCAGTCATGAATATGTGGTTTATGTGCCTGCAGAGGGCTTCTTGTCTTAGATAAGACATTCCTGAGTTTTTTCTTCTTTTATTCCAGAGATAGATAGGATGAGTGGACTACAAGGTTGATGAAGAAATGTCTGGACCATCAGGCTCAAAGAATCCTTGTTAGTAGCTGAAAGTATAACTGGCAGCTAGTTAGGAGTGGTATTTCTCCAAGTTTTATAAGGAACTTGGTACTGTTTAATTTCTTCACCAATGACCTGAATGATGAGATGGCATGCATCCTCACTACATTAGCAGGTGATGTTCAATGGCGAGAAGATTGTGTGCTGGAGGGCAGAGCAGCTATTCAGACAGTTCTCAACAGACTATGGAAATAGCCTGACATAAACATCTTCAAGTTCAGAAAGGCAAGAGAATAATAACCAGACTATCTGCGATAGTAACTATCAGCAACAGTGATTAGTGTCCTTAGAATCTAATAAGTGCCAGTGACAGGTGAAGAAGAAAGGTAGTAAATATTACAAAAAAAAATATTACTTCATATTTAATTTAATTAGGGAAGTTAAAATAAATGAAACAATAAAAAAATCACAAGCTAAAATAAAGTTGCATATCAGAAAAACTTGATATCTTTAGTTAAATTGTTTGAGCCAAGAGCATATCATGCTTTTTTTAAACCCTGAAGCAAGTACAGTTATTAATGCCCCTGAGAAAACTCTGGTTTTATTTACATGCTCTATTTTGGAGGACAAGATACAGCAACTATGATATAGCAAAATCAGAATGCCTCTGTGAACATAACAGGGCAAATTAATATAAATTGTGGCGTGAGAATGCCTTCTGTTCCAGCTAAGAAGCAGATTGTCTAGAACTTAATTATATCATACATAATTCTATGATCTTTTAGTGCTTAACTCCAAGTGTGCTTTTATTGCAGAAGGCTCACTGGAATAAGGAAAAATCCTTACTCTACTTGGTTTGCATAAATACCTCTAACAGTGAAAGGTGGAGGAGTAGCCCATTCACATTCTTCTTTTAAATATCAGTGGGTATTGATGTTGGTCAACTATGAATATAGGACACCAGAAGAGCAAGCACAGGGTATTATTGACTAAAAAAAATTTTCCCCTTTTTTTAAAGCAAGCAAGTTCCACCTGGTAGATCAGGTAAAAGACACATTTGTGCTTCAGTTCGACGTGCTAGCTAATCCTCTTCTACGTACATTGACAACAAGTCTTTTCTCTTTAGCTGCTAGAGAAAGTATTCATTTTGCTAAATATAAACACTTGTAGTGTAGACAGCTCCCTTTAAACGAGTGTGCCTATTTACCCTTTTCAGTGAAGAAAACCAAATGCTTATAGTACACAATTTATCTCATTCTAAAGCAGACATCTAAAATACGTCAGATGAATCATGCCTTGAAAGAGGCTCTTTCTCTCCATTGAATATAAAGGGAGCCTGGCATGACCAGCTCTGAATTGTACACTATGTATGTCTAAAGTTAGGTGGTAGGAATCCCATCCCACCTGTTTGTACACTTAATAAAAGAAGAATACTAATACAGTATAAAAATGAGCAAACTGTCCTCAGGCTTTAAAACAAGTCTTATAATCTTTAGCAATTCAGCTCCTAAATTTAGGGTTTGATTCCACTTCCATTGAAGTCAATAGCTATATCTTTGAAGAGGAATATAATGAGGCTTGTCAATTACTTTTGTTTACTCTCTCATCAAGGATACTTAACTAAATTTATTGGGAAATGGATATCCAATGCTTAAGGAGAAAGCTTAGACTATAAATACAGCTTACACTTTGAAAAGGAATTTTTTGTTAACTAGGCTGGGTTTTTTTCTTTCCATCTTTTAAATCAAAAATGTGAGCAGTATAAGGATTTATCATCCTTTCTGATAAATGTCTTCAATAATTCTAATTCAAGTAACACCAGAAACTACAGATGTTTTTCCTTCCACAGGATGATTAGCCCTTTAATTAATATGTGTAGTATATTTAGCAAAGTCCAGCAGGATGCTACCTCTCTGTATGAGTGCTGACTCCAAAACTCGTTTTGCAGTGTCAATTTTGTAGAGCTCCTCAGTGCCAGACCTCAGCTAGAAACAGGAATATTGTACTGCTTATAATACAGAGTACCATGGGGTTGTAGTTGGAAAGTCTGATAAAATCTTTAAGGGCCTCCTATAGGTGATGAAAATGAATTGCTATCTAAGTGAAACCACTGAAGATTTACTGTGCTGCCTGGGTGTAATCCAGTCCTGATCTCAATGTGGGCAATGGGCATGCATTTACATGACTATGACATGTAACATAGGAGACTCTACTGGCACCAGTGGGAGAGATGAAGCCAAATTATTTGTGTTCTCTTTCCTCCTTGCTGAATTCATGCTAAATATCTAACTGGCTTCACAGTTTATATTTACAGAGGTCTTGAAGGAAGGGAGAGATGGAATTCTGTCAAAGGAATGAGTTAGCATCTGAGTGAGATTTACAAACTTTAGAGTCAGAGAAAACTAGAAACTTCTATTCTCTAATTCAGTTTATATTACTGCCTGCAAATCTGCTTCGAAGTAACACAGGTTTGAGATCCTGAAGCCACAACATTAGCAGGAGCTGTGTGAGCAGCATGAGAGATACAGCTTTCTTTGGCTCTGTGTTGAGAACTGTGCTACAGGTTCCCCAGCCACCCCTTCTTGGCAACCCTGGTGCAAAGGCAAAAGAGGTCAGCTTGGAAGTATTCTTTTAAACATATTAACTAAACTAACAACTCTGCATATTAATAACAGGATTCAATTAAAAAACCTGGATCACTATGGGAGCAGCTGAAGGCAAAGGACTCCCTCCAGTGCACCTGCTAGTAAAAGAAGATTTAACTAGATGGGGAAATATAAGCAGCTTTGAGACGTTAGAAACAGTGATGCAAAATCAGTGGGGCTACTTTTATTCTCCCTAACTCATTCATGTGGTATGAAATTTTTGCTAAGCATGCACTTCTCTTTCTGTGTCATTCCTAGCTTTTATTGACTCAAACATTCTGGCTGCTTTGATTACAGCACCAGATCCAGCCACTTATGAATAGTCAGTCTGTGTATATGTGTAAGGGAGAACTGTGTGCTCTGCAGAGCTCTTCAATGGGGATTACTGAAGATGATAGCATGTAATGCTAATAGGGTAACTTCAGCACGTTTGGTGCTCTCCTCATAGGTAAATCTGTGCTTGAATTGTTCTAATTGTGTCGACCTGTATTTAAGAAAATCTGGTGCAGGCTAACTGAAACTTTGCGTCCTGAAGGGATGCAGAATTGAGAAGCTTTTCCTGTTCCAACTGAATTAACTGCATTAGTAGTTTTCCTGCAAATTATCACTTTGTTAATGAACCTTGCAGACTTTGTATTTCATACTGAAAGATGCATCGAGTTTGTGTGCAGTAGAAGTGACAGTGCTATGTAATCCATTACTTTTTTTTAACGAGGAATAATGAAAAACAGGGATATTGTGTCAATAATCCACAGGGAAGGTGTGAAAAGCAGCGTTTCTAATATATTGCTACATATGCAGCATTTTTTGATACCTTTTGGTACTGTGACATGCTGAAGAATTGATATATGATATAATTTTCCTATAATACCATCCATAAATTGTTATACAGGTCTATTTAATCAGACAAGAGAATTACACACATATTTTAAACACAATAAAGATAGGGTGAGTTTCACTTCTGTAACTACTAGCACAAGAATGCTAGTGAAAGCATTTTGATGGCACAAGTGCTGTCAAAATAATTTTAGCTTCTTATTTTATTTACCAGCTCACATGAATTACATAAAAGCCTCTTTCTAAAGAGCAAATGAAAAATACAGACCCAAGATGTCAAAGCCTAAGTAATGGCTGGGGCTTAAAGGCAAGGAAATTTGTCCAAGATGTTGAAGTTCAGCAAACAATCATACTTCATTTGTTATGCTGGATTTGATGGTGGAAAAGTTGCCACATGATCAGATTGCCAAATTAGCAAAATTTCACAACAATGATTTTGTGCCACACGCGGCATGGATGTGCTATCTAGTATCACAAGCTAATTTGCAAGGTCTTGCCAGCCCTGCAAGACCTTTGATACCGGTCCTATTGCATTATAGAGATCCTTATATAGTGCTGCTGGTATACCTGACAGCCTGTTTTTGAGATCAGTCACTGCCCCAGGAAATAGCAAATGGCAATAGATTGGCTGCCTTAATCTGGCAGTGACTACCTAAGTGTTTTAGCATGTTGAAAAACAACATGTTGCATTACCTGGGTAACACACTATTACTCAGCAACAGCAGTAGCTTCCAGCAGCAGTGGAAGTAGTTGTATGGCTCCCAGCTGAACAAATAGTTAATGTGGGGGGACTTAGGAGCTCCCTGTCACCCTTCTCTCCCCTGTGTGGGCAGCCTCTGCTGATGATAGCAGCTTTTTGTATAATCTTAAAAGTCACGATGTTGTTAGCAGCTGGACATATTGTCCTAGAGATGGGGCTGGGAAGAATTGTAACAAAAAAACAGGCTGTTTCTAAGGAGGAGCTGAATCCTGCTACCCAGAACAGCAAAATTTTTCCCTCTCTCCTTAATTTCCTTGGCAGAAGATGCTCAAGAAGGGGCCAGAAATAAATCTATGCCTTTGCAATCAACCCTTGTCATGGATTGATTAGGTCAGAGTAGGAAAATTAGGTAACAATATGAGCTGCTATGGAAAAAGTTAACTCCATCGCAGCCAGACCCCACAAAATGGATGATCATGTTCTGCTGCTCCTGCAGTGAAAGTCATCAAGAAAGAAGGGAAACACCTGGAGGAGCCTGAGTGTCTGGGGAAGTGTTTGGGGATGGCATATCACTATGTCAACCTACAAATCAATTAAAAATCCATAAGGTGTTAGAGATCTAATTGATGCTCATCTGGAACAGAAGCATATTGTTGCAGCTCATGTCCTCTTCTTTTCTCAAGCAGAATAAATTATAATTGTACCTGTATATATGTTTTGTCTGCATTCAAAATTCAAGCCATCAAGCACTACAGCCTGATGGACCCAGTCTGTGTTCCACTGCTGGATAAATGCATGGAACAAGTCGTCAGGAGGAGCTTAGCCCAGGAGGTTGATGCAGAGGTGTTTGGGCCAGGACCAGGAGTGGCCCCACTGCAGGGGTGTAGTGAGAGGTGCGGCCGCAGGCATGGCTCCAGAGGTGAGGTAGGCAGGAAGACATGAGGTGGGGCGGGAGAGCAGCATGTGTGCTGGCAAAATGCCCGGGGCTTGGCTTGCTGCCCAGCGATGATAAACGAAGGAGCCAGGAGAGCACCTAACAAATGACCTTCTCACCTAATTTTGGCTTCAGCGTGAGCTGTGGTGGTACCTTGCTGGTGCATGGGGTGCAACAAGGACCAAGGATGAAACAAAATAGGCTCTGAGGAAGGCAAATGTGTGGAGAAATTGGGTAAAAGTTGGGAAAATTGTTACTGAGCTTAGAGTCTGAAGAGAAACCAAAATGTTATATTGGAACCTGCAGCATCCAGACCCAACAACCACCAGCATCAATGAGCAGGAGGGAGGGTAGGAGAAACTGGTGAAAAGGATGATGAAATAGCTGTGGAGAGTGTCACTGATCACACGCACAGAGAGGCACTGCCCAATGTGACAAAACCTACTAGTGTGAAGTTGGCCCAGCAACATGTTTGGAATAACTTTGAATGGGGAGAGTACCTTCAACTAGATCACTGATTTGTATCATGAGGGTAAAGTATTATTGACCTAGTTGTAGGTGGCTGCAGATCCACTCTAGCAGAAGATCAAACCAGAATGACTCTTGGAAATATGGAGGGAGAAGGATGCTGGTGTGGTTGCATGAGAATCAGTCTGTGTGAGTGTATGAAAGCAACCAGGAGGTTAGAAACAGCACTGGAGAGCACTAGTACTGGGGCCTGAAGGGAAACCCAAAAAAAGGAGTAAGTCTTAAGTTACTGACTTACAGCCTTCTTCAAATCTTCTAGTGGATTTTTAATTTCCATTACTTAATGACATGTAATTCTCTACTATCACTGTCATAGAATTATATGCTTCTCATTTCACAGAAGATGGTAGATAGAAAATTTGTGTATTTTTCTACAGGAATAAAACAAGTGATACTTGTAGTTCTACATGGATCAGAAATTCTGAACTCAGACCTCTCTGGAAACAAAGCAAGGCTCCTGAATGTGGAATTTATCTTCCTGCTGTTGTGGGCTGTTACTGTAAGTAGGGAACAGGACTTTGAATAGATGATTTGCACAACCAGAATGTGCAGAGAGAACAGATATTTTTCTTCCATTGAAAACGATCAAACAAAACAGTCCCGAATACTCTCTAGCTGTTTGGGTTAAGGGTAAATGCAGTTTATGTATACTGGGCCATTTGCAAACTCGCTGAGTAACATTGTTAAAAAGGGACTCACTTCACCCTACACTTAATAATTTGTTAGTAACTTTATGAGATAAGATCTTGCTCCAGTGTAAAATGACTACAAATTGGAGGCATTGTTAATAACAATATTAGCACGCTATATTCATGTGATGATAACATAGACTATTGTTCAAAGTACAAGGCAATGGAGCCATTGAGGGTTTTTCTTATCTTCGGCCTGTTCTCCAGTCCCCTGAATATTGCTGTTATTTTCCACCCACTTCTTATAAGTTGTCTTCTTAATAAAAAGATAAAGCCTGCATTTCTAGTGCAACTTCATATGATATTTCTTTAATGCTGGATTTTTGGATAATTTGAATCTCTTTATTCAGTATTCTTGGAGTCAAATTGTTCGTGAGGTTTGAGGGATTTTTTTGCAATGTTTATGTGTGTCTGTGGGAAGAGTTTATTTCTTTGCCACGATTACATACAGAAGCTTTTGCAGAAGACTAATGACATCAATTAATCTCACTGAACGTGATATTAATGCAGGTATCCATTTAATCATTTGTGAATGATGTCAGTTCAACAGCTGTACAGCTTCTATATAGCAATCTACTATCCTAGTATGTAGCTATGCTATGGATATTATAAGTAGTAATGAGACAAAAAATCTACCGTGGTATCTTAGAAAACACACTGCAATGTTATTGCTTTAATTGGAAGCTCTGGGAAGACCAAAATGTCAAATTGTTAAATAAGGACATAAGTACTTGTAAAAGTACTTAAACCAAACCCAACATATGCCACTGTTTTTGAAGGATCTGCTTTCTAACAATGCAAAAGTTGGTTTTGTTTACTTTGAAATTCAGAAGAACAGGGGAACTCGTATGTCACCAGTTCTCATCTCCTTACGTGTCTCAAAATCAGACCATGAGTCAGAAGGAAAGTCTTTAAAGGCATGCAGATATATATGATATAAACACAGCTTCTGTGTCTGTACTCTGCACTGAAAAACTGTTAATGTTGAAGTCTATATGAGAAACTACTTTAATATTGATGTCTGTGTAATCGTTGATAGGAAGCCAGGTACTGCAAGGACTCTTTTGCCCGAATTCCTCAGATAAATGCTTTGCACAGTAGAAATATGATCCAGTAGTTCATAATAGGGTTAGCTTGTAATTCCTTTAAAAGGTACAATTACATATGTTTGTTGCAGTATTTACAAAGGCTTTTCTATCTTTCTAGAAAGAGCATGTTTTTCAACAGCATTTCACTGCACTTTTTAAAATTTGAATTGATAAAATGCTCATATCCTTCATGAATATATCTCCAAGGTCATTATTTGGCAAACCACATTTTCCCAGTCCATATTGGCCAAAACCTGATGCCAAATCTGTTCATTGCATACAAAGATTTTGGGGGGCATAAGAAAATGCAGCTACTTATTCCAGGGTGTAGCAGTTGCCTTGGCTGTCTCACAATCTTTGAACAGCTTTTAAAAATCTCTCTGTAACACCAGTCTGCCTTTCCTGATGCATTTTTTACCCACTGAACCCCTCCCTGGAGCCACAGTAATTGGATTCATTGCAGAAAGGCATCCACCAACAGGAAGTTCCGTGTTAATGTTACTGCAAGGAATGGGGTGGAGTGATTAGAATGAAGATGCAAAATAGGTGCTATCAAGAGTGAAGATCAAAGAGAAGGTGATGAATGGGCGGTTTTGGTTGTTACTGCTTTTGAAAGGTGACTGAAGAGGAAACAAAGCAAAACACAAGCAAGTTGTTGTTAGTAAGTCAAAGCTATCGGTCTGGATTCTCAGTCTACCAAGTTCCCTTCAGCTGCACTGTCTAAAACAATTCCACATTATGGAAAAGAAATCTTAATTCTCTTCCGTGAGAACGTAAATAGCAACTCAAATGCCTTTTCCTTTTCTCTAAATTTAAACTGGAATCTTTCACTGTGTATCCAGGGTTTTCTTCTCTGTTCTTTAGTTTCTTTTCAAGCATGTGGTTTTTAAGCAAGACCTTTTGTGTTATCTTTGCATCTCATTCAATAGCATAATATGCCGTAGTATGTTGATGTGTGTTATGCCAATTTTTATGGCACAACAAACAGTAAATGCAGCTTTACAATAAAATACATAATGGTAGGAAGAACAGAACCCTTTTGTCACTTCAGATTTGAATTCATACTTGTTTTCCTTTGAACCTGTCAAGACTATCCTGAGCAATGCAAGATGAAAGGACACATTTTTGTCATGGTGTGCTTCTATGAACACTCAGTGTGATTAGATATGATTCTTACAGTTTTATTCATCCCTAAAATGAGCTACCTTCTTTTCACATCTAAAGTATTGCATTCCAAGTGAAACCTAAGCTTCATGGACATCTACAGCAAAACTCCAGTGAGGACTGGATTTCAAGTGTTAGCAGTGTTTGAGTTGCTGTGTTTGAAAGGAAGCAAGTGTTCCGGGTCTTCTAAGAGAAGCTAAGGTACTCAGGTATTCTTTGCTTTATCTACTCTTTCTGTGCAGTGAAGGTGTTACTGTTTCCCTGATGGTACAAAGCTCTTGAGGGGCAGGATGGTATGGAAAACCCGAACTGACAGATACAGACTGATGTGAATGAATGCATCTAGTTTTCTTCTGCATGAGATGAGGAAAGCCAGAGCATAGCATATTCTCTTTTGACTTTACTGAATGACAGAGCAGTATAAATTCTTCTCAGACCGTTTACAGTCTGGGGGTAGAAATCTGAGTACTGTTATTATACATAAATATAACATACACATATACAGCATAATGGCATATACCAATAGTACTGGGGCTTTTCTTGCCTTTACTTTCAGTTGTTCCTATTTGTGCCTCATGGGTTAATTTCTAGCTAGACAGACAGTGAATACCTAAATAAGAATCTTATAATAGAAACAGTTTGTCCATAACAGCCAGATTTTATGGATTGTAAAAACCAACACAGAGCCCGCCATTGGTACATATAAAATTGGAACAATTTTTCCTCATGTACATTACTTCACCTTTATTTACATTGAATCTTCATTATTGTTGTATTACCTAGCCAGTTATTCTACAGTCTTCACAGGAAACTGTTTGCCGCACTGTATAACATGCTCTTGGAAACAGCAAGGCTGCTCTGCAAGAAAAAGTGAACCAAGTGTACAGTGCCAGTGAGGCAGGCAGGGACAGTGCCCTTTTCACAGACAAGGCATGATCTGACAGCCAAACACACAAGTCTGTGGTGATCTATGGTCCCAGGTCAAGTCAGGGCATCAACTCCTCATCAGGGTCTATGTCCAGATCAGTGAGATGCACAGTCAGGCACAGGGATACTCACAATGTAGCTCAGATAAAGACCAGCACTAAGGCTTTGCCTTCTCACTCCTCCATTTTCAGATCACTTCTGAATATGTCGAAAATCATGGGCCAGAAAAGACCCTATGGATTGCCAGTGGTGCTTTCCCTTTACTCTTCAAAACATTTATTTATACAACGGAAGCTTACAAATATAGTTTAAATATTCTTCAGGCAGATTTGATTTGATCATTTGTGAGCAAAACAGGAGATTGCCAAGTAACATATGCATAGATGAGTGTGACAGTTGCATGGTTACCCATGTCCCCCATGGAATCCGTGAACCTGGGCTCTGTAGTAGAAAGTTTATGCTGCCAAAGTACTGAGCAGCAGAGCCTGTTAGCTTAGGCTGAGCGGCTGGGGCTGTTAAGCTCCTGAATTTGGCAGGAACCAATCTTCTGTAGAACTCTACAGAGCTCTTATGGGTTTTTCCGCTTGTTTGTTTTTATGAGTTGTTAAACCTGTATAATTTAAAGCTGAAATAGAGATGCTAATTTCATTAAATACTGAACATTTTGTGAACTGGATCCAAAAAATAGCCACTGAAAGATTTGTTTAGTCTTTAACTTCAGCCTTGAATCAACCACATCTACTGAAACAACCTGTTTCCTGAGTGTTATTGTTGATCCTAAATTGACTTATGAGATTGCTAAATGAAGCGAAACAGGAGCACTAGTCTGCTAGGAGGCTCAATGAAGCTCTTTAGGTCCATGTTTTCACATGCCTTTTAGTGAGTCTTTATATTTAGTGAACATTAAACTCTTTGGAGATGGACGTGGGACAGTCAGTTCCAGCACTTAAATGGCATGTCCAAATGTCATGCTCCCATTACAGTGAGTGGAGAATTAGTCAATACAGCTAA
>JBCJKH010036938.1:4226-19712 GCA_039877255.1 Loriculus beryllinus | reverse complement strand
GCAGTGTTCAAGGCCAGGTTGGATGGGGCTAGTGAAAGGTGCAGGGGAACTGGATGAGCATTAAGGTCCATTCAACCCAAACCATTCTGTGATTCTATGATTTATTTTCTTTTTTCCTTTTTCTGTTACTTTCCTCCTTTTATTTTTCTCTCCCCTACCCATAAAGTGACCATCGCTGGTTCTTCCACCTGTCACAGAGAAAACACTGCCGAGTGGCTCAGGCCTTGCCTGTTGTAGAAAAGCAGTTTTGGCTTGTAGAACTTCATTTCCTTGTGCAGATGCTGTGCTGTCGTATTTCCCACTCTTGCAGACAGATGGAACTTGCTTGGTGTTAGTTCCCAAGGTGTTCAACAGCTTGTCCTGGTCTCGACAGGGCTAGAGTTCATTTTCTTCCCAGTAGCTGGTGCAGGGCTGTGTTTTGGTTTTAGTCTGGGAACAATGCTGATAACACACCGATGGTTCAGCTGTTGCTCGGTAGCACATACCCTGACCAAGGACGTTTCAGTTTCCAGTGCTCTGCAAGTGAGGAGGGGCCCAAGAAGCAAGGAAGGAGCAGAGCCAGGACACCTGACCCAAACTAGCCAAAGGGGTATTCCATACCACAACACGTCATGCCCACTATCGAAACTGGGGGGAATTGTCTGGGAGCTCCTGTTTTGTTGCTCAGGGAGGCGATGGGCATTGGTCAGCAGGTGCTGAGCAATTGTATTGTGTATCACCTGGGTTTTCTCAATTATTTTTTTCTCCTTTTTCTATTGTTCCCTATTATTTTATCAATATTATTATTTCTATTATTGCTCTATTTTACTTATTAAACTGTTCTTATCTCAACCTGTGGGTTTTACCTTCTTCTGAGTCTTCTCATCCCATCTGAGGTGGTGAGAGTGAGCAAGAGGCTGAATGGCCCTTAGTTGCCAGCTGGGGTTACACCACAACAGTCCTTTATACACTGCCTTACAAATGGAAGACTGACTCAGAACCTTAGGGGCTGCATCTCGGCTATCCAAAGATCCACCAGCGCAGCTGAAGTGACTACCATAGGCATTACCACAGCTTGAGGCCTTCCAGAAGACTTCCAAAGGTTGTTTCCACCAGCAGCATCTGCATGGACCTCAGCAGGAGCACCGAGCCATTCCCAAGGATCTGACATTGGCTGCTGCACACAGCTGCATCCCACCAGGAGCCCTGCCTGTGGAAGGCCTCCATCTCCAGGCAGGACGTGTGGGTTCTGCAGGAACGACAAAGTCATCATTAAACACATGTGGCACATTCACTTCCCCTTCTCCTCTGCAGCCTTCTTTGCTTGCTCGAGGGCGAGCAGGATTAGTGGTCACCCAGGCCTGGGGGCCAGCGCCTTGGGGCAGGTCAGGTTGGAGGCTTCCTGGCGATACCCCATTGCCCAAGGCAGGGCCATTGAGCGCAGGTCACACAGGAACACATCCAGGTGCGTGTGAACGTCTCCAGAGAGGGAGCCTCCACATCCCCCCTGTGCCACCCTCAGCATAAAGAAGTTCTTCCTCATGTTGACACCAAACTTTCGGTGCTTCGGTGCATGGCCATCGCTCCTCGTCCTGCATTGGGCAGCGCTGAGAGGAGCCTGGCACCATCCTGCAGGCACCACATCGAGATGTTAACGTGCATTAACGAGATCCCCTCTCAGCCTGCTCTTCTCCCGCGATCCCTCCCGATAGCAGGGATGCTCCAGACCCCGGCTCACACCGCGGGCCCGCTCCCGCACCTCCTCGTCTTGTACTGAGCACCCCACAGCGGGGCACAGCGCTCCACATCTGGCCTCACCGCAATCAGCACCCGGCCGGAATCACCCCCCTCGTCCTGCGGGCCGCTCTCCTCCCCATACACCCCACGGTACTATTGGCCTTCCCTGTGGCTTTCCTCCATCTGCGGGCTCTTGGGCACTCCCTGCCCGGCCCTTGTTCTCCGCTGACGGTTATGAGCCGGCCAGGACCGGGGCACGCACCCCGGTGGAGGTTTCCCGGCTTCCCGGCGGAACCTCAGCGCCGCCCGCTGTTTCCACCCGGCGCCTCTCGGCCGTTGCGTCCCGGAAGGGAGGGGGCACCGGAAGCTGCCGTTGCTATGGCTTCACTTGGGGATGCGGCGTCGGTGCCGCCGCCACTTCCCGGTTCCGCTGGGCCGGGGCTGGCGATGGCGGCGCTGGGGCTGAACGAGCGGGAGCAGGCCGGGTGCCGCCAGCTGCTGGAGCTGATGGAGACCGAGGAGCTGCTGGCGCTGACCGACACCGTCACCAACCGCCTGGTGCACCCGGAGAGCCGGCAAGGTGCGCGGGGCCCGCGCCGGCAGCGGTGCCTCCTGCCGCGGCCTTCCCGGAGCAGCCGCCGCAGCGGTTGTGCTGGCCCGAGGAGGCCGCTGTGGTGTTGTTCTCAGCGGGGGTGTTCTCAGCGCCCCGTCCTCCTATGGAGCTGCGCTTGGTTGGGTTGTAGCTGTTGCGAGCCTTTGCCTGCGGTGGCCGGTGCGCGTTCGGCTGCTGGGAGGTTGTTGTGGCCGAGGAAGTGGCAGTGTTCGTAGCGGACTTTTCAGCTCTCAAGCGCTTGGTTTTGCTTCTTAAACATCCTCTCCTCCGCCCCTTGGGTGAGCTTCGAGCGCTGCTGTGCCCCGGCTGTGCTCTGCTGGCGTTCAAAAACGTGTTGAAACCCCTGTTGGCGTTAATGGCGTTTGCTTTCAGGTTTTGAAAGGGTGAAACACAAACCTAACATTGAGCTTGTTTCTGTGTAGAATGGAGCACTTTCAGGTCTGACCACCCCCCCATCACTATGTAGATGTTGAGGTTTGTTTTGTAAAGCTTCCTTTTGTGAGTTACTTGAAGTATTTCAGTGTGCTGCCTTGAAATAGACCCTTCCAAAACCCTTGACTGTGTTTCAGACCTCTAAGATTGGCCATGCAGGTTTTATACCTGTCGGTTTTATTCCTGAAATAAACCGGGTTTAGTTCCATTTCCATCAGTCTTCGGCAGCCCAAATGGAACCCCACTTTCCCGAATTACTGTATGTTGTTTGAAAAGCTCCAGCCTTCTGGCACTCGATCTCTGGTTCAGCATGCGAGGAATCAGAAGTTACTTTAGTTACCACTCTGCCTGTGTTTCTGTCCGTTTTCTATTTGCAGGAAGCATTTAATAACTGGTTGAGGAAGCTTAATCTTCATAAGCTTATTTGAAGCTTAATCTTCAACATAACAGTGTGTTCGGTGACCAGCCCATGTGAACTGCCCGTTTGATGCAGAAATTGAGGTTCACATTCCATAGCCAGAAGACCCATAAAGGATTTGTCTGGTTCCTCTTTCTCGGTGTAATCTTGCTTCCAAGAAGACAGGTGGATGGCCTCTTTTGAAATATCCTAGAGCTTTTCAAATGGAGGGTGAAACCAAGCTCAGCATTTGATGAATGGAGGTGCTGTATGGTGGCAAACAGCAGAAAGCCCTAAACGATGGTGTTAAATTAACTTACTTTGAGGTTAAGGCTAGGTGTATCTTGGGGAACTACAGGTGGGATGCATCGTATGCAAGAATCTTTATCCTTCTGGAAGCTCTTGGTGTTTCCAAACAGCTTGAAAATGCTTGGAGAATATTAGTAATTTCATTTGGAAGAAAAGCTTGCATCCTTTTCATCAAGCTCAAATAATACATAATCAATTCCAAGCAGTCATTGATGCTGGTGGTAGGGATTATGAGCTAGCAAAGTCTTTAGTAAAAACAGCACCATTTTTCAAGCATATTGTCCAGTCTTTGGGTATTGGCTGTGCTTAATATCATTAGGTCAGATTTCAGTTTGCAAGCAGGCTTTTTCAATCAGCATTTGCTTTAGGCTTGTCTTGTGCTGAGTTTGGATGTGGACAGGAGTTTAAGAAATGGCATAGTGGTGTTTTACCTGCGAGAGAAGCCACAGCTAACTTAGATATCTTTTCTTGCAGAAGCCATTCACGCCCTTGTGCTTTACAGCCGAAGTGTAGAAGAGCTCTTGAAGCGCAAAAAAGTCTATCGAGAAATAATCTTTAAGTACCTGGCAACACAAGGAATTGCAGTGTCTCCTTCCTGTGAGAAACATGTCCTCATTGACCGCTTAAAGCAGTACTGGAGCGGGCAGTTAACATCGCATGCCTCAGCATCAGGGGAGAGGAAAACACAAGCAGAGGTGGGTGCTGCTTTCTGAAAGACCTGAGGATGCTTAGCATTGCTTTTGCAGCGTAACCAGTGTCAGTGTTCTAATATATATCCAAAATGTGGCTCTTCACCTGGCTTTAGGAAGGTACTGAATCTCTTTACTCTTGGTTTGTATGGTTTTGGTTGTTTTCTTGGTTTAATTGCATTATTTAATGGTGTCTGTGCCAAGGCATCACTTGCAGAGCCTTCTGCTCTGTCTTGCAAAGTATATTAATACCTTTGAATTCTAATGTGTGGAAGTTTCTGCGTGCTCTTTAATATGTAAGTTGTGCTGTAAGCTAAAATATAGGGTATTCACAAACAATTCTGTGGATTCAAGGACAACTGAAAGCAGTGCTAAAGATACAGAAGCGTGCATAGCCCCTTATCATTATTTTAATGTGGCTGATCATCTTAAACTTTTTGTATAGATCCAGGGCTTCCAGTCATCCTCCAGTGATGCCAGGCTCTTGCAATACCATTGGTAGGGTTCTTCCCAGAGCAGAGCAAAGAGATGGTTGATGATAGATCATAGGGCAAGAACATCTGACAGGCTATGGACTGAAATGTTGCAGGGCTGGAAGGGAATGGGGAAGAACTGGCTTTTTGTAGGTGGCCTTGATCTACTCCAAGAGATAGCGCAGTCAAAGTAGCACTGTCTGCGAGCTGTTTGCCTTCTTGCCTCATGTAGTTAGAATGCAGAATGGATTTTAGCAGATTTTTATGTCTTTGAAATGTACAGTTTATATCACTGCCAGGGCTATGTGATTTTTTTTTTTTTCCCTTGATATTAGAAACACTTAACACAGTGCAAATATTATTTTTTTTGGCAACTCTAAGTTATTTGGAAGTTGAAAATGATGATATTTGGAAAATCTTTGTGGTATAATTGACTTCCAATGTTTTATTTGGTTTGTATCTTCACCATGTAGCCCTAAATAGCCACCTTTCAAGTGTTACACTTCAGTGACCTAATAGGCAACAGCCCCACCAGCTGGACTGTTATAGCTCTGTAGCTGTTGGTAACCCACTCCAATGGGCTTTTTCTCTGGGATTACCTGTTGAGAATTACGATGTAGCTGAGAATTGTTTTTAAAACAACTTTTCGTTTGCGTGCTTTGGACATAAAATGCTGTTCTTGCAAGAGCACTTCCCAAGTATTATTGTATTACTATTGCCATTGTGTAATAACATAGTTTTATGATTGGAGGTAAGTAAAATAAATTCTCCAAAATACTTAAAACACGTTCACAGAGAATGAGTAATTAAGCTGGTTTATTTATCACAAACCTCTTTCTTTGCCTTTTCTTTCTCTTAATTCTTGTAGCCCTCACCATTTTGAAGAAATGGGTACCGTGAACCTGTGCAACAGAATTAGAAATGAATTACGGTTTATTGTGAAACAAATAGAGCATTTCCATATAAAAGTCTCCAACTTCCCATGCTTATTTCATTCTTACTTTAAGCACATTTATTTTAATACTTCCTAGACTTCAGTATTAGCAAACTTGAAATCTGATTTCCTACTGATAGTCTTGCTGTCAAGTTGCAAATACTGAGGAACCCAACAAAGTAACTATACATTTAGTTCTTGTTCAGAAAACCTTTACATTGGAAATTTTGGGTTATTTTTCTTAAGACCAAGTCTTAGCTATTGTAGGAGAAAGCGGAGAATAAACAAACTGCATATGTACACATTGCATAGGCTCACAAGACTGTTACTTGAGCATCCAGTTTTTGTCATTTACAGTGCTGCTTCCTTTAGAAAGAAGTGGCCTCTAAACCAGATGCTTTTATAGTTGACTTAAAAACCTGTCTTAAATATCTAATTGCTAAGCCATTTTCTTTCCTAACTGTTTGTGCTTAACTTTTGCTGTTCTTTTACGAATAGTTATAGGCACACCAAAAATTTAACTGCAGGGAGTAGTTTTGGGGGTATTTTCTTCAGCTTGACTTGTAATAGTGTCCAAAAAGTTACTGTGTACTTTATTTGAGTGCATATCTAGTGATATAACACTTGGTGTGTTTGGTCACCCTCTTCTGTCAAGTTTTTAACTGCATGACCATTGGTTGCGCACCGATACTTGCTTTTACTGCTTACTGTGAATTTGGCTTCAAAACTTAAACCCACCACTCTTTTGTGTGTCTCAGCAACCCACTGTTAAATATTATTCTGAAGTATTTATTATCCCCCTGCATCTTGGAAATTTATTAGGAGTCTGTGTGTGTCATTTTCTGTAAAACAAGGGAAAAAGGGCACAAGTGGCTTGTCCATGACCTATGGGGAACTAGTGGAAGATATGTTTTGAGTAGTCATGCTTATTTTTCCACTGGCCCATCTTTCTCTAAGGCTTCTGGACAAGACAAGAACCTTTGACTGAGCCTTTTCAGATTACTCTTTGAAGGTTTGGCCATCTGCTAGGATGCTTACCTCATCCCACTACTTAAAAATACTTTCTCAACAGTTTCAGTGTTGGACAAAGGCTTTTATGACAGTCTTGAAGGGTGGATTTTCTGACAGGCCGAATGAGTTAGCCTATGCTGCTGTGTGAAAATCACTCAGCCCTTCTATCCTACTGTCATATCATCTCAGTCTGTACAACAAGTGATCAGCTGTACAATTAGAAAAGTAACTGAGATACTCCATGACTTCTGTCTGGTTTGGAGCAGCAAACGTAACGTAAGTTAGGGTCTGCTTTGGTTTGGGCTCTTTTCCTATTAGAAATATGGTCAAGACTACAAGCACCACTCGTGAATGTGACCAAGCATCTTTTACATGACTTTTGGCAGTCTTGCTGCCAAACAAGGTTAAATTAATGCACATAATCTGATGGAGAAAAAATTCTAGAATACATTAATTTTTTGACTTTCAGTCCTTTCTGGATTAATTATGCATTTTGTTAGTGTGTTCCACTGACATAGGTAAAATACCCCCATACATCAGAAGTATTAGGTCAGCTTCAGGTATTTGGATGTGCATATTCAAAAGGGGCTTCCCAACCAGTACTATTTTATTTATCAGCTGTATGAAGATGCCAAAACCCATAGAGTTTACCAAGTTAAAAGGTACCAAAAAGAAGATATTTAAGGCAACACGGAACAGGAAAAATATGACAACATAATGACTTATTTATAGCCATGTTTTAGTAGGTATGCCTTAATATGAGATTAGCCTTTCAGGTTGGGTCTTTATGCTTCTTGTTTTTCTGTCACCTTCCTTTGGAAACATAAAGGCCAGTGAAAAGTTACTAACCCAGACGCTTTTTACTCAGCAGCAATTTTGTCTCTCAGTGTGAGAATCCTGGTGTCACACAACTTGTTCAAGAATCCTTCCTCTGCCTTTTTACAGTAGAAGCAGGATTTTCCCCTTTGTTTATGAATTGTAGACCAAGACAAAGCAAAGGACTATGCTAACTGTAAATCAAAACGCCGGCTCTGGTTGTCTAGGCAAGATAGTTACGATCTTAAAAGTAAGGTTTTGCTTTGTTGTTTCTCTTCAGGCACTCTGTCTCAAAACACTTCAAGTCTTAGAATGTAAGAATAAGTATTTACGTGATTTTGCTGTTCTAAGTAGTAATCTCACATGTTAAATCTAAAGAGTTCTAAGAAAAAACATGTGCTTGATTGCAGAGTCATGAAGACAGCCCAAAGTCACTGCAAGATGATATTCATAATCTAGGAGAAGAATTCTGTCAGTGGTTCTTTGAACTCCTGAATTCTCAACATCCCTTGGGAGTAAAATCTGAAGAAGCGTGGGGACCACAGCATTTTTGGGATGATGCCAAAATGAAGTTTTCCTATAACACATTAGAAAAAAACATGGAAGAGTATGTTGGTGCAGAAATGGTGAGCCTTCGTCTGCTCTCCTTGGTTAAAGAAGAATATCTTCTGTTCAACCCGAATTTGCATGCCAGCGGACTGACATGTGCCATGTCTCCGCACGGGTTAGTGCTGGTGGCAGTGGCTGGCACAGTACATAGAGGCAACTCGTGTTTGGGTATCTTTGAACAAGTTTTTGGACTCATTAGCTGTCCCATTAGGGAAAATACCTGGAAAATAAAAGTTATGAGTCTTAAAATAGTTGGACAGAATGCCTTGGAGCCTGGGATGCAAATTGAAAAACCTGCCATAAAATACGAGTCAAACCAACTGCAAGAGTTGTATGATGGGAAAGAACTGATCGTATTTGAACCTCAGAAATTCTGAGCAGTTTTGCCTCAACTGAGTGACTGGGCGAGGGATGAGTGGTTTCAGCCATGTGATTCTGTCTCTTTTTTGAGTCCAGATTGCTGGGTGACAAACGGAGATGCAGTCTAAACTATGTATACAGGTGATGCATTTGGGCACCTTTCCACAAGCTAACAAATACTGCAGACTGTTACTTTAAATTTTGTACTGTAGTTAGGAGCTGAGTTTGATTATCCTTGGTTACAAAACATAGTTACATTTAAATATGGATTGGTAGCAGTATGTAATGAACTACATGACTTGGGGCTCACAAGCTTTAGGTTGCTTCTTTTCAGGTCTCCGGTTTAAACTCTTAACTGAATTGTAACAAGAAGTCAGTGTGTTTGTTTTTTTTGAAAATGGAATTGTTGAGGGTCTGAATGGACATCTGAGTCCCAAGAAATCCGTGTGTGCTTTAGGAGCTTTTGTTGGGAACAGATAAAATAGTGTGAATGGAGATTGCTGTCATTTGTGTTCTAAATGTGGTTCTGTCACAGAAAACCAGAAATAGCTTAATGGGATACTGTAAGGAAAGTTGGTGGTTTTTTTTCTTTGCGTTAGTAGCTTCCTTTCATTTTACCTTATGGCTCCAACTTTGTAATGAACACAGACCACCTCTGTTATTCTGTCTGACCCTAAGCAGACAAACTCGAGAGGGTTGTCCTTGCGTCCATTTCTAGCACTGATTTGTTTGGATGAAGTAGTTGATTTCATGATTTAAAGCAGTGCTGTATGAACCAAATGTGTTGATAATTATATTGTATATGCTTCCAACAGAGATTTTAATATAATAGCTGTGATTTTTTTTGTGTATTTTCTCAAAATAAGAGTCTTATTTTCTCAGAGAAGCTTTATTACTTTGACTAGAGGTCAGTTTGTTAACACTGGGCCATTACAATAACAGGCCATATCAATAATCCAATTACTAGCTAATAATTGAAATTGTTGCCATTGTAGAACTTTCATATTTTACTTTTTTATTTATAAAGGATTAGAGATAAAACAAGATGAAACCTCTTTTTCCACGGCTTGCTTGAATTGTCTGTGAGTTTTGTTTCCTGACTTCACCAATGCAAGTTGTGAGAATGAAAACATTCCCTGTAAAGTATCAAAACCAAACAAACTGTTCCCATGTTTGTCAAAGGACAGGTGGTAAAAGGGTGGGTGAAGGGAAACAGGAAGGTTCAGGTATGCACAGAACTGATGTTTTTGATCCGTATGGAACGTTGGTTCTCTTTAAGAATATCTAAAATGGCTTATTTTCTAAGCCGAAATTCAAATATCGTGTTGGGATGTTCTTTCCCAATCAACAGCTGAGTTGTGGCTTCTTCAGTTCCTGATGTATGGTAAAGAAAAATCAACCCAAAGTTAAAATGTGGAAGAAGCAGTTTCCTCGTATGTTGAGAGTTGCTTTCTTCAGGTGAGGACAAAACCCTGTGTAAAGGCCTAGGTGGGTACCTTTTCAACACTTGAGTATGACAGTCTGTAATGCAACTGAATACTTTGGCAGAACTGTACTTTGGCAGCATATTGCTTTAGTCAGGGTGTTAAATATGAACATGACTAAGGGTGTAATATTCATCACTGCTTTAAGCTGATGTGGTGCCGATGCTCCCCTTCCTCCATGCAGGCACATGTCTTGCTTCCAACATTAATGCTTGTGATAACTGAACACGGGGAGAATGGGGGCTGATCCAGTGAAACCTAGCTGACTGTCAGAAACCCTTCAGGCTGAGCAGCATTCCAAGGCAGCTGGCCACGCAAGTGTCAGCTTAAGGACCAGAGTTCAGAATTGGGGTTGGTTTTTGGTGATAACTGGAGTTTCTGTGAGATGAAGCAAGTGATCACATTGCAAGTGAAACAAGCAGTCCTTGTTAATTCTTACATTCCAAATGCTTACACGTGATAACTTCAAAATGCTGAATACAAGGGGCACTGTGGTAAATCACCTGGCTGGTGCCTCATGGACTTGTCCTTACTCCTTCAGTTCTTCTACACAAAAGATGCAAGAAAATATTGCATTGTCACAGCATTGTGACCCCTGTGTAAGTCTCTATTCCATTGCAGAATGGAGTAGGTGTTG
Source organism: Loriculus beryllinus (assembly GCA_039877255.1). Taxonomy (NCBI): domain Eukaryota; kingdom Metazoa; phylum Chordata; class Aves; order Psittaciformes; family Psittacidae; genus Loriculus; species Loriculus beryllinus. The sequence continues at coordinate 9,232 of JBCJKH010036938.1, read as the reverse complement.
TATGATGTCCTGATGACCTGTTGGTGCAGTTGCTACTCTTGCATAGTTGATCAGGCTGTTAAGAATCTGTGTACATGGTCTGTGCTCATTAGGTGCCGAATGGTAACTGATTTTTACAGCACCTAACTTTGATGTGTGCTTATGGGTTACTTTACATTGTAGTTACCAGAGAGCGGCTGGTATTGGCAGTTGATGGCTGCTCATGAGCAGCAGTTACCCCAGGCTGCTGCTGCACAACGCAGGAAACAGTTCACTCTCTGCTCTTCAGGCTCTCACCGCCTGAATCTTTGCTACACACTGACAGCCAGCAGATACTGAGTAACTGTAGGTTTGCACTTGTTACCTGGTGTGACTCTGTATCCTGTGATGCCTTTTTTTTCTCACAGGTCTGCGTTCCCTCTTTCTCAAACATACTCATCCTTTCGAAGTACATTTTATTTCCACTTGGAAAAAAGCATTCCAGTTCTCTAGTGGCTGTTCAGGCTCTTCACCTCACAAGGAGGCAGAACTGGGTTTTGAAAGCTGCTGCCCCCCTAGTAAGCACCGTTGATCTTTTTACAGTTAGGTTGCAGGGGGGGCAGAGAAGCGGCGGTGCTTCTGCTCCTTGACATTTTGTGTATGTAGAAGCATGTTTGTTTTGGGCCGTGTGAGACTTGTGAGGTTGTAGCTGCAATAATGCTCCAAAGGATATCATGGGTATTCTTTCTGGTGTTCTGATTATTGTTTATAATAAGTATCCCGAGTTGGGAGCTCACAATTCAAAATTGAGTGGCTTTCAAATCATTGTCACATTCAAGATTTATTTAAAGAATAGAAAAACACCAACTGCAGGGTAGATTTGAGAAAGTGCTTTTAGCTTAGCCTCGACTCTTAAGGGGATATTTAGGACTTGTTTAAGTGGAGTACAGCCAGAGAAAACTTGGAAGTCTTTACAGAAGTGATTTCATCACTCCCTCTAGATGTTACTGCTCAGAGCTGGAATAAATTATACTTGGTTTACGTTTGGTAACAATGGCCATTGGAGTTGCATTTAGTAGATGAAAAACATTAAATAAAACGATTATAAAACGGTTTTCATCAATTTTCCTCTGTCAATATTTAAGGCTCAAGACAAATATCCTTAATATCCTTATCCTCAAGACAAAATCCTTAATGAGAGATTCTGAGTTTCAGTTTGTGACACATTGATGTGAAGCTCCTCACTGTAAAGGTTAATTAGCCTGTATGCCACGTAAGTAAACCTGGAACACGCCGTGATGCTAGTCGATTGGAAGGAATCCTCCTTTTTAAGCTCATTTTCAGCTCGTAGTAGTAGCAAGGAACGACTTCGCCTTAGTGTAGGGGTGATAACAGTGCTGCTACATCCGTCCCTGCCCTGCCCGCAGGAGAGCCAGAGGCTTGCTTCAGTCTCAGCAAGCATAATAGCTTCTTGGTGACACCTGGTGGCAGAATCATTGCTTGCCTGGAGTTGTGCACTTGATTAAATCGTGCCCTGATGCAGGCACAAGCACTCGGGGCTTGCTCTGGAGACAGGGTTGGAAATGCCTGCTTTATCCCTCTCCTTGCTGGCTACCAAATGTCCTGACACCACCAGTGGCTCCCTTGCTTTGATCAGAAGGAAGGTTTGAAGGCAATTCCTCAGCCCTTAACAAGGATCTGAAGGATGTGTAAAAGATTTCAGCCCATCAGTGATTTCAAGCTGTGGTATCCAGGAAACTTGTTGTTTTAGGGTTGTAGAGGGAAACATTATGATAATAAGACTGCTTCCTGGCAATGTGTGCAAGGGACATGTAATTCGTGTACACCCACCTTTTCTCTGCACTCTGAGGGTATACTTGCAAGGGGAATAACATCATGGTGTGCGTGCCACCTTAAATTGCTCATTTTAAAACTGATAAAGCCAAATCTTCTCATCTAGGTGAGGGTTTGGTGCCTGGCCAGCATTTCCCATGAGGTTGTGGGGAGAAAGGAAACAGTGATTTTTAATCACTTGACTGTGATTTAACAGAACAAGAAGGAGGCTCATTTTTTATCTTGGAGCTTTCTCCCTATAGAGCTGCCAAAGTCTGCCGCAAGCCTGATGACTGTGTCCAAAAAGCACAGTTACTGTTCCTAGTAATGAGCAAGAACAGTACTGAGGCAAGGAACTAGTGAAGAGGCAAGGGCTCCTACACCAGGAGAGGTGGTAGCAGGGCATAGCAGCTTTCTACCTCCTGCACTGTAAGCACTGGAGGATGGCATGAAACTCCTAGGTGGCAGGTAGAAAACAGTGAGGAGATGCTTCTTTCTGCTTAGTTAAGTGTCAGAGTTTGCAGTCTCTTTATTGTTCCTTTTAATGTATCTTCTGTATTTCTGTCATTTGTTTTCTTTGCCTCTCATATGTAGATGGATCACAGTGTCTCAGCTCTCTGGATAGACATTTTCGGTCTTCAGATGTGTTGTGACTTGTTTGAGGAAACCTAGGTACTCTGCATCCTTTCAGCTACACAAACAAATGGGGTGGTGGTGGTGGGGGCAGCTCCTGTAGTAAAAATAACAGATACTTGGCCAATTTATGACAGCTGTCTTCTGCATGTTGGTATTTCTAGCTTCTTCCTTTCTCTCAAACTACTCCTCACAAATAACATGGTGTGACCATGCCTTGTCTTGTAACGTACAAACCTTCATCTCCTGCGAAGAAGCACGTCCTGTGGCCAGCGCAGATCCCAGCATGAAATGAATCTGTGCTTTGTATCACAGCTGAGGCACCAGGAATTCCTTTCAGTGCAATGCCAGTGCAATCAAGGAGCAGTGAACATACAGGTATGCGGATATCAACTGAAGCAGCCCAGCTAACTCCCAGTGCACTGTTTGAATAGTCATCATTCCAAAATAGCAAACCAAGTGCTTGATTTTTTCCTGTTAGCAAATTGCAGAAGCTCACAAGCATATGGAAAACCATTATTACATTCTGTTTTGACAGCTATCACAGCTTATTGTATCAAGAAAGCAATTTTAGATACCCCTAATTGTCATTGGATCTTCTAGGTAACGAGTGTTGCCATTAGATTTCTGTTGTATCTAGCTGGTTTTGTCCTAGAGTGAACCAACTGTGGTGTTCCGAGTGCTTTCACTGTGTGTTTTAGGGCAAGTCAAGAGGTTGGTTTTAAAGCAAATGTCATGTTTCCTGACACATACAACCGGTGTGTTCTGCTTCCCATTACTGAGCAGCCTTAGAGTATGCATTCTGAGTTCTCTTCTGACAAAACCGAACTAGAGGGATCCTCCAGCCCTGTCCCTAAGGCACAGTACGTGGCAGGCAGTCCCCAGGACCAGCCTGGAGCTAGCTGGCAGTAACCCCCACAGCGTATGTATAGCTCGTGTGCTGGCAGCATCTCAGCAACTGCTGTTTCATGCTCTTGTTGCACAGCACTGTTCGCTAATGTAAACACAGCTTAAGGGTGTTGAAAATGGTATTATAACCTCCTTTGGGCTAAATCAAAGCAGTTTTTATCATCATGCATTTTTAAATGTGTGTGCATATATGTACATGTGTATTTCTCACGAGTCTGCCCCTCACTTTCTAGCATTCCCCTTACTAGAACTACATTTTAAATGGGTAGAATATGGTGGAAGCCTCCTAAGGTAAGGGCGAACTTAACTTGGGGCGAAGTGCCATGGTCAAAACTGTCTTGACTTGAGGAATGTTTACGTGACTGAATGTAACATGAAGTTTTAACTGCTGATTTGAGGGTTGGGAAGAAAGAACACAAACAAAAATAACCACTTAAGAAAGCCCTGTTGTTTCAGGGTCAGCTTCAGTCAAACACCTTCCTGATCTCCCCTTCCCTTGATTTTGGCATGTTACCCCCCAGTTCCTGCCTTGGCACGGGCAACCAGTCAGCTATGGTCCCTCAGGGACGCCTCTACACTAGTGTGGCCTGGCTGTGGTCCCTCAAGGTTGTCCCTTCCCCAATGGGGGTCCCTCAGCTGTGCTCCCTCTGGCACAGAGCACCTCCTTCCACATGTGTCTCCAGCTGTGTCCCCAAAATCTCCTTCCATGGGTCTCCTGTATGTTGTAGGGTATTGCCACTCTGAAGTGGGGCTGAACTGGGCTGCCGTGGGTTCTCCTGGCTGTCTGCAGACTGATTTCTACATTAAAACCTGTGTTGGTGCAGCTGAGCCTGCAGCAGAAACTGATAGATATGAGTGCTGCCATGTGTGTATGACTTTGTAGCTACTATAACAGTCATAGAAGTATCTTTCCAGCTCTCTTCCAACAATGGCTTTCCCTACACATAAAGAGAAAGGATTCTGCCAGGGACAGGAGATTAATAGGCCATTTACTTTGATGTCAGTGAAGGGTTAATAGTGAAGATGAGGGTTTTCAGAGGAACAGAAGAGCAAATTTTTCCCTGGGTGAACTGAATTTCAGTGCTGGTTGGTCTTCCATGTTATTGGCCCAAACTGGGATGATCTTAAGGTTTTATAGTCAAAGTGCCCGGCTTGTGAGTGCTGTAGCATCAGTGAGAAGTGACTGACAAGGCATCACTTGCTTCAGCCCAGCATGCCACCTGGTTACAGCTGCCTGGTAAACAAGGACCTGTATACATAAGCAGTGTCACTGGTACATCGAGTGGTGACAGTCAACTGATGAGGTAATAAGAATACTGTTAAAGCATTCTAATTAAAACACTGTTAAAGGCTTTTGCATCAGGGAAACAAACCAACCACAAGCAATCTTGCATTGGGAGCGCGAGCACCATGTTCAGCCTGGAGAAGAGAAGGCTGTGTGGAGACCTCGTAGCAGCCTTCCAGTATTTGAAGGGGGGCTATAGGGGTGCTGAGGGGGGACTCTTCATTAGGGACTGCAGTGATAGGACAAGGAGTAATGAGTTAAAAGACAGGGCATGTTTAGATTGGATATAAGGAAGAAATTCTTTACTGTAAGGGTGCTGAGGCACTGGAATGGGTTGCCCAGGGAAGTTGTGAGTGCTCCATCCCTGGCAGTGTTCAAGGCCAGGCTG